>ML801794.1:46182-93820 GCA_009831015.1 Picea engelmannii
GGGATCTAGACACCTCCATGTTCATCAGAACAGTCGCCAGCCCTGAGACCTTAAATGGTTAAAGACGATGGGAAACCGGGCTTGAGCGTTGATTATGTGTCTTGGAGGTCCTAACCTTGCAGGGCAGGACGGGCGGGAGGTCAGTCGTGTTTAGTGGTCAGTTGACTTTTGTTGTGGTGGCGTCTTGTTGATCGTCGAGTGGCGACGTAAAGTTAAGTATGTTGTTTCTTCCACACACGCGCACACACCTTCGACACACAAAACAAAAAAAAAATTTGCACCTATCACTCGAACGGTTGGCGTAACGATCGGTTCGTCACACTTTGAAAAACTATTCAAGTTCTATTCAAGTGATCCCCAAAGCTTTTGGGATGTTTCAATTCTAATTATGGTGATTATATAGACTCTACATGATAATGGAGTGACCGGTAATTTAGTTCCTTACACTCTTGTTGAGAAACAGGGACTTAAAAAATAGATTGAAGAATTAGTGGCCATGATGTTAATAGAACCCTCTAACTCTCAATATGGTTGCACTCTCAGCATTGTTGATATGCATTTATTGTGAGAAATGATGTTGAGGTGGTAAAAGGAAAAGGTAGGTTAGAGGTTAACTATGAGCCACTCAATGAAATTACAAAATATTTTCATTATCCTCTACCTAGACAGGAAGTTCTAATGCAAGAGTTGAAGAATAGAAAGATATTCTCTAAATTTTCTGTGAAGAGTAGTTATTGTCAAGTACAAACCAGGCCATAAGACATCCATAAAACAATACTTGTCCTACTAGATTGTTCCAATTGAACATAGTTCTTTTTGGTTTACAAAATTCCCCTTATTATTTCTAGAGGAGGATGGATAACGTATTCAACATGTATGATTTCATAATTGTATATATTGATGATATAATAATTCACAATTAGAATGAAGAAGATCAAGTACAACATTTATCCATTTTTAATTCTGAATGTGAACAACATGGAATAGTTTTGTCAACAAGAAAATTTAGTTGTTTAAAGCAACTATGGAATTCTTAGGCATTTGTATTATAGGTGGTAAAAGTCATATGCAACATATTGTACAAAAGATTGTTGGTTTTCCGGATTAGTTAGAAAAACAAATCAAATTCAGATTTTTTTTGGGTATTTTGAACTACGTACATAAATGCACTCCTTGGTCTCCCTCTTATACAAAGGTCATTCAACACTTAAAAGACGAATGTTAGTCTCTACCTCAACTGAAGCCTCCAGGTAATGTTCAACTTATTTTACAAAGTGATCCCAATGATGAATGTTGGGTTGATATCCGTTTTACATAAGTGGGGAGTGGACAGCATACTTGTCTCGTGAGTTTACTCCTACCTAAAAGTCCTATTTTACTTGAAAAATAAAAACATTGACAATCCTCAATGGGATTCAAAAGATGAAACTTTATCCAGCTAATGTCAAATTCTTGTTTATAACAGATAGCATGAATTTTAAGCATTTATGAATGCAAAAGTTGATAGCCCAGATAGCATGAATTTTAAGCATTTATGAATGCAAAAGTTGATAGCCAATTATATCTAGGAAGATTATTATCTTGGAATATTTGGTTCCCAATATGAGTTTGATGTTGAATAGATTACTAAAAACACTAATTAGTTAGCAGATTCCATGACTAGATGTTAAAATGTGATAACAATCAATTAAAATAAAATATAAAACTAAATTTAATTTTTTAGTGGTGTTAGTTTACTAACTGGTGGAAGTTTTTATAATCATTGGTAGTTCTCTTAACTATGTAATGAACTATGTAACTGTGTAATGGTTCCAATAAATATAAATATATATATATATACATATAAAAAGCTCTAGAGATGTGCTTTGAGTGCTGGTAGGTAATCCTAATTGTAAGTCTATATTGAATAATAGAGATACGGATACCTCTCCTTTTGGATGTTTCTTTTACATATTGTTGAGATTTTACCACTTAAATATCATGTGTTATGAGATTGATTTTTTTTTCTCTATTGTCATATTTCTTTCTGTTTCAATCTATAAATCTCAAAGGAAGTTTGGTCTGTTCCATGATGTTTCCTTGAGGATTTTACCACCTAAATCTCGTGTTAAATCCCTGCAAATGGTATGACAGCGAAAGAAAATGAAGTTTGTTATGAGGAAGGGCCGCACGAAGTTCATTCGTTGCAAAGAGAAGGAATATGCAAACGTTAAGGGAAGAATTCTTGGAGGATGGATTTTTGGCTTTAATATTTGTACTTTAAGATCGAGCAAAGACTAAGTGAAATATTTCCCTTCAAAATCTTGTGAAGGCTATCGAAATTGGAAAAAGTGAAGGTACAAATTTTTAATTTTTTTTTATTTAAAAATAAAAGTCCACTAGTTTTTGGTTTATGAAGAAGAATATATTATGAAAATAAAAGAATATATTGTACATAAATATATTTAAAAAAAAAGTTATTTAAGTAGGTGAAGTCCTTAATTTTTTTTTTTTTATGGAACTTTGAATATTCATTGAGAGTTTGAAGCGGAAATATATAATTGAGTGGAAATATATACTTTTTATGAGTTTAGAGTGGAAATATATATTTTTTATTCACAAAGACTTTGGAGTGATATTTGAAGTGAAAAATCAAATTGATATTTGAAGAGTTTAAATATGTTTTTTCAAAAAATAAAATTGACTTTTGAAGTAAAAAATCAAATTGATATTTGAATATTTAGGAAATATGTTTTTTTCAAAATATCAAATTGACTTTTCATAAAAATAAAATTGATTTTTTGAGTGAGCCTTTGTATAGAGAATTAATGACAAAGATGACAAATACTAAATTTGAAGTTGAAATTTTTTATGGTAATAATAACTTTGAATTGTGGAAACTTACTTGAAATGAGAGATTTGTTAACAACATTCATGATCGTGAAAGAAAATCATTTACCTTGGAGTTGTAAAATTATTGATTGCATGTAAATGGGCATATGACTGTAAGACTTGGATAGGCATGTGAACCCCTGGTTTATTGGGTCACCTAAAAAAATTCTAGACATATATTTAAGTATAATGAAGATGTGGGGACCATGTATGTTGGATTAATCTTGACTTAGTTAAAAATTCAAGAAGTTGAATTTAAATTTTATGTCAAACCACATGGTTTTTTGGGTCCATGTTTTTTGGGTAGCCCATGGTATTATGTCCATGTATTTCATGTAATGAAGAATATAAAAGGTTTTACAAACTCCATTGTAAATGGGCCTCGATGTCAGCAGTAAAGGCTTACTTGGACAACTTCACTGGATTGGGTCAAGGGAATGCTCATATTAACGTGGAGCAGTGAGCCTCCATTGTCAGGTACCTCGCAGTGAGAGAACAACTTTCACATGTGTCGTCTTGGTTGGTTTTCAATCAAGTTTTTTTCGAATGAAAAGTTCAATGTGGAGCAAAGTGTTATTTTTAGAAAGGCGGGTCTATTGAAAGAATTATGTGTTTAGAGTTTTATAGAACATTGGCATGTCAATCATGTATTTTGATAATATATGATGGAGGGAGGTTTATATTCATGTATTTTCAAGGAAGTAGGGATCAAAGCGACATGCTCAGTAATGCCAAGTTGTAGGAAGTGTTATGGGTAGAAGTGGTTGTGTTATCTAGTAAATTAGTCACGATCAATTGCAAAAAGACTGGAATATTTTCAAATACATATGAACAAG
Source organism: Picea engelmannii (assembly GCA_009831015.1). Taxonomy (NCBI): domain Eukaryota; kingdom Viridiplantae; phylum Streptophyta; class Pinopsida; order Pinales; family Pinaceae; genus Picea; species Picea engelmannii. The sequence continues at coordinate 49,890 of ML801794.1, forward strand.
TCATATGGTGATTATTAAAATATGAAATTATTTGGTTGTCATGCTTATGTTTTTATCAACACTCTAAGTAGGATGCATATCAAACAAATAGATATTTATTATGGTGATTATGTTAAGGGATGCATATTGTGGGATCCTACCTCCCACAGAATCATCATAGACAAAGATACATTTTTTGATGAATCTCCTTTTATAAAATCAAACATAGTAAAAAATTAAAGGTAGAAAGCATGACTGGTAGCAGAAGGGAATTTGGTAGGTATTGATTTCCATGAAATTTTCTCACTGGTTGTTAAGCTTGTTTCTATTCATGTTGGTTTAGTGCTAGTTGTGTTACTTGATATTTATTTAGTACAATTAGATGTTAAAATTGCTTTACATGGATTTTTGAATAAGGAGATGTATATTGAACAACCAAAAAGGTTAGTTCAAGATCGCTACAAAATATACTCAGGAATCATTGTATGACCTAAGGTAACCAATAAATGGTACAAGATATTTGATTCCTTCATGGTGAGAAATGTTTTACAAGAAGTGAGTATATAACCATTATGTTTATGGTATATTTATTATCTTGGAGTTCAATGTAATGCTTGTTGCAAGCACAAGCATGTTTGAGATCAACAGGTTAACTCAGTTTTTTAGGACGTTTGATATGAACGATCTAGGAGTAGAAAAACAAAATCTTGGGCATGGAAATACATGGAGACAGGAAATATGGTAAGATTTGGTTATAACGACAAAAGTATATGGTGAAGATGCTCACGAAATTCATTATGAATAATGTGAAACTGGTAAAATCCTTTTGGCTTTCCATTGTAAGTTTTCTTCAGGGTTATGTCCTAAATAATGAATAAGAAAAGGTTTAGATGTCTCATGTATCATATGTTAGTAGGAATTTTGATGTATGTGATGAAATGGTTGGTATTTCACATGTCGTTGGTGTTGTTAGTAGATAAATGGAAAAACTAGGTGAAGAGCACAAAAATGGGTGTTGATGATTGCAATGGGAATGTATAAGTATTTCACATGCATTTGGTGTTGTCATTGGACACATGGAAAAACTAGGTGAAGAGCATGGAAATGGGTGCTTCAATATCTTAGAAGCATAAAATAACAAGTATCACCTAAAATGGTTGCAGTGATTTAGTTTGTGGTTATGATTCAAGAGATTTGGAAAAGAGAACACCTACCGCAGGTTATGTCTTGCAAGAATGTAAGGATCTATTAAGTAAGTTTGGATAAGTACTTGATAATTTTTTCAGTGGTGGTCGAAGCGTTTTTCATTTGACTAACGATCTAAAATATCAAAATGTGACAATGAATCATTTTGTAAGACAAGTTACCGATGGATACATAATGGTCCATACTGGATCAAATTGTGTAGACATGTTCATGTAACCAATACTATTTTTGTAAGACAAGTTACCGATGGATACAGAATGGTCCATACTAGATCAAATTGTGTAGACATGTTCATGTAACCAATACTATTAAATAAGTTGTAGAGTTGTGATGGTGTTTGGATTCTCTTGGCTTGCAAAAGAGGGGGAAAATGGGTTAGGGAAAGGTATCAGGTAATTTTTTTTCAAGGTGGAGATTGTTAAAATGTGACAACAATCAATTAAAAGAAAATGTAAAACTAAAATTTACTTATGTAAATTTGTAGTGGTGTTGGTTTATGAACTAGTGGAAGTTTGTATAATTAGTGGGAGTTCTCGTAACTATGTAAATATGTCATGGTTACAAGATATATATATATATATATATATATATATATATATATGAAGTCCGAGAGATGTATTTTGGGGGCTGGTAGGTAAGAATAATTGTAATCCTATCTTGAATAATAGAGATATCGATACCTTTCCCCTTGTATGTTTCCTTGACACATTGTCAAGATTTTACCACGTAAATCTCATGTGTCATGTGAGTGATTTTGTTGAATCTATTGTCACATTTCTTGCATTTAATTATTGTTTCAAGATCGAAATCCCAAAACTATACAAATGAAATAAATTAATAATGAATTTATGGTCAAGTTGTTAAATCCTATCATTTATTTATCTAACATATGCAACCACCCACAGGATGGGAACGCTACTTCAAGCTCGCTTCTGAATTGATTTCAAATTCTAATAATTTTTTAATTAATAAATATGCATGGAATATTCAATTGTAGAGATCAATATTCATGCTACAACATAAAATAAATGAACCATATGTCATGCACAATAATAAACAACAAACATGCATATTATAGATACGAATTTCATAGATAAATAAATACACTACGGAAATAAATATATAGGAAAATGAAACCATGACATAGAGAACTTATCTTTAATGAAATGAATCACCAACTTGATGCATACGAGGGATGTTCCACCCTATCATAGAAATTGTTCTTCCAAGTCTCAATAGAAATGTCACCCCTGATGCAGGGCTACGAATCCACACAGACAGTTCTAGAGTGTCACTCAGCCTCCAAAGCCAGTCAACACACAAGATCTCACAAGCTACTTAATGAACACATCAATCCAAAGTACACCAAATATATTCTACCTATCTTGCACAACCCAAGAGAATGGACCCCCTTCTCTGCTACACAATCCCTCAGGATTTCCACCTCCTTCCAAGGCTCCAATACATCTGTTCAAGAATATCCATGCTGAGACTCTCAGGATTCGTAGATGTGAAAAAAAATGAATGCATTCCAATGAATCTCAGATATGAAGGAATTAATTCCTATCTGGAATACACCAGTAGTCAGTACTTCCAGCCTAACCAAGGTTCATTTCAACAATTCGTTTATTCCTTCCCAAACCAACATAAAAAATGAATGAATAATGAAGAGTGGTTGATAGAATGAATGGAGAGAGAATAGAATGGAAGGTGTGAACAATAAACAATGTGTGAGTGAGAGAAGAAGAAGAAGACCCCCAAACATCCCACAAGATGGGTTTATATATTTACTTGCAAATCAAGAATCACATGGCCTCCCCCAAGAGGCTCATGTAGCCACTCCTCTCCATTAAAACAGTTATGGGTACATAAAATATAAATAAATACTTATCCCCTCAAGCCCCCTCTCTTGTGGAATCATATCCCCCTATAACTCTTGTCCTTTTCCTTCTAGCAACTAGTGATGTAGTTATTATTAATAATGATCAAAACATTACATTTTCTAGGCACATTGGCCTCTTTTAATTGTTTGGGCACTCTAGCCTTTCATAGATCAACAAAATATATTATTTAATATGGGGCTCAAAACTACAATATTACATTCCCCTCCCCCTTATTTTGGCACTTCCCTAAGTGCATATACAAAACATAAATCAAAACTTCAAGATTTATTCAAAAAATTATGGTTAATTCTCCTGCATGGCGTATTCATTCTCCCAATTAGCATATTTAGGACCGTAGGAGGTCCACTGGACTGTTACCAACTCTATAACTCAATTCTAGAGCATTTTCAAATTTTTGTCCAATATTTGCATTGGTTGGACCTAAAAGTCTCCCTCATTCTCTACATGAATGAAATGACAATCAATAACATGGTTAGGATCATGTGCATATGTTTTTAGCAAAGAGACATGAAGTACATTACGCACATTCATGGAAGCAGGCAATGCAAGCATGTATGCAATTGGCCATACTTTTTCCAGTATCTCAAATGGACCACAGTATCTAGATGCTATCTTTTTATAACTGCCCAACTTCAAATATCTCTTCTTGGGCTTCACTTTTAGAAGCACATGCTTCCCCACTTTAAATTCTCTAGCTATCATGTTCTTATCTGCATAAAAATTTTGTCTATCTTGAGTTGTCTTTAAATTCTGCTTAATTCTAACCATCTGTTCCTCCATATCCTTGAGTAATTCTGGCCCAACTACCACTCTATCTACTCGGTTGTCCCAACTCATTGGAGTATTCGTTTTCCTACTATACAAAGCTTCAAATAGGCTCATTTTCAATGAATCTTGATACTCGTTATTATAGGAAAACTCAACCAAGTGCAAGTAATATTCCCACTTAGATGGTTTATCCATCACATACATTCTCAACATGTCTTCACTTACATGGTTGACTCTCTCTGTCTACCCATTTGAATATGGGTGGTATGTTGTGCTAAAGTTCAAATTTGTACCAAAACCTTTAAACAATCCCCTTGAGAACTTTGAAGTAAAATTTGTGTCTTTGTCTGAAACAATTTCCTTAGGTATCTCATGCAACCTAGCAATCTCCCTCATGTAATTTTCCACAATATTAGTTGTTGTATGAGTCATATTTATAGGACCAAAATGAGCATCATTTTTCAATTTATCAACCACTACCATGATTGAATCATGTTGTCTTGTTTTCCTCGGATATTTAGATATAAAATCAATGGTTATTGTTATCCCCTAGCCTAGAGATAACTAAGGAGATTATATCTCAAGGCCCATAGATCCTAGACATGGAGTATTGAGATCCATATTGACTTGAGCCTACCCCTAGAGGGACCATATTTCCTCTTCAATGCCTCCACCTTGTGAGAAACAACAACATCCATCCCATCGGCCTAGTCCTTTAGCAGCAGTGTGTCTTTCTCCATGAGGTAATGAGTCTGTGTATCATGGTATGTGTCACTCTGATTCTCAAAACATTTGAATATGTGCATTTAATTATTTTTGCTTCTGACGTGTGATTTCAATTTATTCCTTTCCNGGATTCCCTAGCAAGTTGGTTCCCATAGGGTTTGAATTTCCACTGGGTGGGTTCATGAGAGGTCATAATCCATTTCCACCATACTTATCACTTTTCAGCTTTTTCCCTCTCATCCATCCCTTACATTGGTCTGTTCATTGGGGTTTCCAAGATAGAAAAGGGTTGTACCTTACCTTGTGGGAAGAAGGGGCTAAAGGACCAGAGGAAAAACCTAGCTGGAAAAAGATAAAAGCCAAAAGAACAAAACCTTCGGATGCTTCACCTAGGGATCCCCGAGAAAGAAATAAAATAATTCTTAGTAAGAAACAAAGGGACCCATAAAATAATAAAATCAAGACCTAGTAGGAGAATATGAGGTCTCATCATGAGCCAACCTATTAGGTCCATGGGCATATAGTGGTATGAAACTACCATTCAGCTGGTCACCACGCCAGGGTAGTGGCTCTTGGTGGCATAGTCAAGAGAAATGTGGTCTCATCACAAGCCAGCCTTCTCATCTTCGTGAAATGCTTGTGGGTAACATTTTAACCACTAGTCACCATGCCAGGGCAGTGTCCCCTAACTAGTCTCTTGAAAGAAAAATCAATAAGATAAAAAGGTAAAATGCATTGAATGGGATTGGAAACATTTGCATCGATGACAAGGTACATCTCAACCTCTTAAGAGGCACCCACAGGTAATCTATACATTCCCCTGTCATCATTGCACCCATTACTATAACATCCGTACACAATCTCATCCACTTACATGGCCTCAATTTGTCTTCACCTGGAAACATCCCACGTCTAATGAGAATTAGCACAATATACCTCATGACACCCTCTCCAAACCTGGATTGTATAATATCATAACTTCTTTGAGCACTTATCTAAGAAAGGGGGGTTTTATGCAAATGTTTAGATAACTTGATTATTAGATGTGATTGACATTGTTATGATCTCTATGACTTATGAGTCCACGGAGGGCGTACTTTTTGTTGTTGTAGGGCCAAAAATGACGGACGAGTACACATCGGGATATTATTAGTTCAGACCTCCATAGGGATAAAATCCCACCAGATGGATGTTGAGACCCCAATCGGGGACAGACACGTGCTAGAGGCTTGAACCAGAGAGATAGTAGGAGTTTCCACCAAAGACAACCTAGCAGGCCTAGATCCATGGGATCTTTCCCTCCTACTATGATGTTGGCCTTGGAAGTCCCAAGATGTCACGTATGTGACCCTTAATGTCACCCAACATTTGATGGACACTTTGGAGGTAGTTGTGTGCCAAGTGGCATGTGTGGCTTGATCCATAGGCCTTAGGAGGCCTAAATTTTTTCTCTTGGAGGACAATGCTTCACCAAAAAGGCCTAATGTCACCCTAAAGGGGCATCATGACACCGTTTTTACTTGATTTAGGGTTTAATTTGTCATTTTTATATAAAAAATGCATATTACATGTAAACTGGCCATGTCGGTCTTTTTGACATAATTTGTAAATTAAAGGTCATTTTTATTGTACAAATAAGGGAAAATTCTCTCTTATTTTTCGTCATGTTTCACTCACACTTAAGTGAGGTCTAAAATTTTCTCCCTACTTAGGGTTTATTGGCTTAAATTTTGTACACACTTCTTGATGGAGGCTAGTTTTGGTGTATTTTAGCATTTTTCTTGGTGGAAGTCTTCAACCAGACCTATTGCTAGATTATTCTTGGTGAATGTAAGTAAATTGTTGCAATTATTCTTCATTTTTAATGGTGATGGTGTATTTATCTTTCATTTCTTCCAATATTATGAAATTTCTAGATTAAAACCCTAGGAGGTTAAAGCACATGCTATTGTTCTTTCCTTAACAACTTTCACCTAATAGATTATGCTAGAAGCCATAATTTCTTGAACCTTTGTACTAAGGGCCTTTCCATTGCAACACCCTAGCATCATTGGCTTCATATAGCCATCATATACTTTATCCTTGAGCTAAAGAAGGAGGAAAACTCCTAGGTCCTAGGGTTACCTACTTCCTAGTGGCCATTTTACCCATAGGGTTTAGTGATTGAAGCATTGGGTTACCAACACTTGAATCATTGACTTTCTTGTCTCTAGATCTAATATTATCATTTGTTCCTTCAATATTTTTGTTTATAAAAGAGACTCCATTGACCCTAAAAGAATTTATCTAAGCCTTGCACTTGATTGATTGATGAACACAACTCTCAAAACTTTTACCTTAAGCTATCTACAAGCTCATCCTGACCCTAGAATAGGCTAATTTACTAACCTACTTGTTGTTTTTATAAAAGTAAGCTACAACCATTTATTGCAGAAATGAAAGCACCTAAAATAACATTGTAAAGCTGATTTATACATTGCCTAATTAGCTTCTGACAATTGCTAGTACTTTTTTATTATTGATTTATTATTCTTGGTCATTATGAAGCTCTTTCAGGGCATTTATTGTGAAACTATTATCTTATAAACATTGTTGTAGTAAAATTATGTTTTCTTCATCATACTTCAACTATTTCTTTTATGGATAAGTCAGTGGTTTTATGAATCACTAACATCAAATTGTACTTGCAAAAGATATTATTTTCTTGTTTATTTGTTCTAGGCAGGTACATCTAAGAATTTCATTGCTTCATTGGTTAAAACCTCATGACTTTCTAATCATTGTGACTTGTGAGAGGGGATACCTTTATAGACACTTTAACCTTTTCTCTCTCAAACCCCCAGGTCACCAGGGACGTCTCCCCTAGGCCATCAACCCTAAATAGAAAGTGGTATCTTATTAAGGTGATAATGATAGGATAACTTCTTGTTACACCAATTTTTCTTCCTTAGCATTTCCCTTTGGGACAACAAAAAATTGCGCGATAATAGTTACCACTTCCCATTTCTTCCCTGGAATTGGTAATGGTTGGAGCAAACCCAATGGGTTCTTATGATCATCCTTTACTCTCTGACATTCCATACATATGGAAATGTAATCAACAACATATTTTTTCATTCTTGGAAAAAATAGTTGGCTTCTTACTGCTGGAATTATTTAATGGTAATTGGGATGTCTGACATATGGAACAATATGCATTTATTTTAATATCAAATTTCTAAGTTCTCCGGAACTAGGAACATAAATTCCATTTCTTTTAATACCAAATTCCTTCATCTCATATTCTTCAATTTTTTGTTGTACATTTTCTTGCTATAAACGTTCTTTAATGCATAGGTAATGATGATTTGTGACAACAACATCTAAAATTTTGCTCTTTAAATTTGATTGAGGCATACTAGGAGTTGTAGCATGCATGCGATGTACTCTTCTACTAAGTGCATCGACAACTTTATTTTATCTTCCTTTGGCATGCTTGATGTCAAAATCTTAGTCACTTAGAAATTTCATCCATTTCGTTTATCTGGAATTTAAATTTGGATGTTCAAAAAGATATTTCAGACCACTATGGTTCATTCTTAATTCAAATTTATTCCCCATGAGATAATACCTCCACATATTCAAAGTCTGAACAATGGCAACAAGTTCCAAGTCATGTGTGGCATAGTCCCTCTCATGTTCTTTAAGATTTATGGACTCATAACCAATTAAATGTCCATTTTCAGTGAGGACTCCACAAAGTCCTAACTTTCATGCATCTATACATACCACAAAACATTCATTTGGGTCAACAATATTTAGAACAGGTGCACTAGTAAGTAATTCTTTCAAAAAATTAAAGTTCTCTTCACACTCAGATGTCCATTCAAATTTAAATCCATTCTTTTTAAAATAAGTTATGGGATGAGTAATCTTAGAGAACCTTTATATAAATATTTTGTAGCGTCAAAGAGTATTGGTGCTCCACAAGGTGAAACACTTGGACGTATGTACCCTTTGTTCAACAATTCTTCCAACATAAATTGTAATTCTTTTAATTTTGTTGTACTCATTCTGTAAGATGTCTTTGATATCGGCGTAGATTTTGGCACTAAATCAATAGAGAAATCTATCTCCCGCTTTGGTGGAGACCCTGCTATTTCTTGGAATGCATCTTCAAATTATTGTAGTACTGAAAATTGTTCAAGGCTTGGCCCCTTTTCCTTTTCTGTCTTCTCCACATGGGTTGCATACAATTGAAATCCTTTTCGGAAACATCTCTTCAGTTGTAAGGATGAAATATTAGTTATATATATGGGTCTCAGAACTCCTTTCATAGTGCTATTTTTTCCTTCTTCCTCGAGACATGTAAATGTCTTGTTATGAAAATCTAGGACAACATGATGCTTGTACAACCAATCCATACCAATTAGAATATCATAAGACCCCAATGGTATAATATTTATCGCATCATTAGTATTCACACCGTTAAGACATATGGAACAACCTCTAACCATATAATGGATTATCCTTTTGGTTCCAGTGGCTAGATGAACCAAACTTGATTTTTCAAGCCTAATTTTGTCCAAATGTAATCTATCCACTATTTTAGGATCAATGTAACAATGACATTATCTTGAATCAATTAAAATAGAAACAAGTTAGTTAATGATCTTACCTTCCACCTTGATCATATTGGATTGGTACTTTTCTTGTCGATCCTCTAAGGATGCATATATTCTTCCCATGTCTTCTATTGTTATAGCATATTGGATGTTGTGCATGGTCTTCAATTTGTCTTTTCTATATGGGAAATCCTTGTACAAGTGATCTTCTTTGCATCCCCAACATTTTATTGGTGGTCTTCCCATTTTTCCCAAGGAGTCTTCTCTCTTGGATTCATCCTTAGCATACTAGTCGGGATGATTTTTATTGGGGTTATTTCTATTTAAAGGAGGATTGAATCCTTTCTTTCTCTGATGATAATTCTCCTTCTTCTTATCCTTCCAATATTTCTGCAAAGACTCTCTACCATTTCCTTTCTCATATAGGTAGTGAGCCTTCCTAATGGTCTCATTCAAAGTCCTGGTTTCATCATATTGAATCTTTTATTTATAAAAGGATCGAAGTCCACTCAAAAACCTATGTATTTTTACCTTCTCATATTTTATAAACCCCACATACTTTAGCAGGCCCAAGAAATTATTTTCATATTCTTCCATGGTCATGCTTTCCAGCTCGAGTTCAAATGAATACTGCATTTTCTTGTCATATAAGTTCTCTTAAAGGTATTCCTTTTGAAAATATTTATTGAACTGCATCCAAGTGATCTTACTCTCATTAATATGCTCAAATTGCTTTAGTTGATCCCACCACATAGCATGTAAATGGTATGTGGAAATTATGGCTTCTAGGTTTGAAGAGTATTTATGTAACTAAAAATACCTCCTGAGTCCAAGCAATCATGCTTCAACACCATCTACCCTTTCTCTTTCACCATCAAAATATGGTGGCTTAAGATTCCTCATCTATCCTTGAAAACTATCCAATTCATGTCTTCTACTTTGGTGCCTAACATGATACACCGACAGAATACTTATGAAATATTTAGATGCATAAATTTTCCTTGTTGGGTAGGGAGGTGAGTGATGTCTATTAGTTCTTCTATCACTTCTTGAATGACCAACTCTTCTGTGGTCATATCTTCTTTCATGATATCTTCCCTCTTCCTCCAATTTTCAGTTTGATCCATTCTTTGTTTGCCTCTGCAATGGATTTAAGCTTTGCATCACTTGAGAATTTATTTAATTTTGTTCTCTTATCAGTCTCTCATTTTCTTCTTTGTAAACTACACTTCTACTCTCAGGATTCTCACAGTCTCTATCAATGTTTCTTGCTCCCCTCTTCCCTTGTGTCCCTTGTATTTTGTCTCTGCATTACCAACACTGATATTTTTACCTTTGACCTATTTATCATGGTTTTAATATCCCTCTCCTTCTTCCATTTATTGAATATGCATTCTTATATTGAATAAATATCCTTACACCCCCTAATTTTTCAAAATGTGCAAGAAACCATTTTGATAGAATTATGCATATTATAAAAACAATTGTCAAACAATGATACTTGTCCTTTTTCTTCTCAATTTATGAAAAAATATATTATAATTCTTGATATTGTAACAATCTCATGTTATTCTCCTCTGAATCATCTTTACAATGACTATAATATTTCCCCAATTTGATATTTGAGCTGAAAGTTATGGCTTCCCGAAAAAACAATTTCCATGTGACCACGACTCGAAACCACAGGATTATTCACTCTTTAGCTCCATCCTCTATATTATTCTACAAAATATATTGTTCGAACACAATGTATGAGGGCTTGGTTACATATAGTTCCTTTGCACCTATAATTGAGCCCTTTACCTTATGATAAGACCAACGCTCAAACCAATTCCTCCAAAATTTGGCCTTCAACTATTCTCCCTTTTCAATCTTCCAACTTCTCCCAGAGTAAACTTTGTTGAAACACTTCTATTAGCTCCACTACAATATCGAACGATTGAGACTTATTCTATCATTTAATGGATGGTCCCGCCCCATCTAGAGGGTTCAATGAGATCAACGAATGTAACTTAATAAAGCACTGGGATCGATGGTCCTTATTTAGTTAGGGACGTTGGCACTTTGAGACTCTGATACATCACAATTCTCAAGTCGTTCAACTCTCCCATAGTTTTACCCATTGAAGCACTTACTCTATCCTTCCATTGTTTAATCGAATGGTCACGAGGAATCTCGAAGGGTATTAGATCAATGTCCCATGTGAATTCATTACTCTAGGACTCTGGGATATTCCCACTCACGAGTTTCTCAACTCCTTCAGATTTATACCTATTAAAGTGGTCATAAAGTGACGATGACTTCTTAGCATTAGTTAACCCCTCCGCTTATGCTATCCTTCTTCTAGCTTAATATGATGGCTAGGACTTAATCAAGGATTGGGATGGATGGTCCTTAATCATTTCAGGACTTCAACAGTCTGAGAAATTTCTACTCTCAAGTCAATCCACTTCCGTAGAGTGATATCTACTAAAGTACTTACACCATCCGTCCACTACTTGATCTAGTAGTTGATAAAGGTCTCGAAGGCATCTTATATTGGCGGTTTTCATGAATTCACGACTTTGTTCTTTGACACTTTCATTTTTGGATACGTTGGACACCCCCGGAGGCCATATTCCGGGAGATGACATGGCATGATGATGTCAACTATGGTGACAGGTACCCATGGCATGTGTTCCATGTGTCACTAAAAATGAGCAATTTGGGGTCCAAAAGGTACTGAATCTAGGTGACACATGTCTGCACACGGTACCCCTACCACATGGAATATGAATCAACATCAATCAAATAGACAGTCCAACATATCAGCTCCAGATATAATGACCTACATTACTCCTGGATTCTTCCCTCGATCTAACAGTCGACGAGATTTCGGGACTTCGACGCTCTAGGACTCTAGGTTATAGAAGTTCTAAAATGTTTCAATATTCGAGGAGTTAAACTTCCCAAAATAGTCAACGTCAGATGACCCAGACCAACGAATTATATTTCACCCGAGCCTCCTATCATATCAGATAGTCAGTGGGACTTCGCGACTTCGGCCTTTTTCATGCTTCTGCCTTGTCTTCCATAATCATCGAAGCGATGAAGTTCCATAGTTTTCCATATCTTTCATGGCGTCGATCAACAACTATTATCTCTCCCAATATAAAAAAGGGATGACCATGATTCTATGATCCTTTACAAAGCATCATTGTATGCACGACGCTCTGGATTCTGTGTGATCTCTCGAGCACTATTTTCATAATCTTTAAGATCACAAGGACATATCCATAGTTTTCCATCACGATTCCAATGTTTCAACCTAAAGCTATGATACCAATATATAACGTACCCAGCCACTCACAGGCTCGGAACACTACTTCAACCTTTCTTCTGAAGTAATTTCGAATTCTAATAAATTTTTAAATAATAAAGATGCACGAAATATTCACATGAAGAGATCAACATTCATGCTACAACATAAAATAAATGAACCATATGTCATGCACAACAATAACCATCAAGCATGCATATTATAGATACAAATTTCATATATAAATAAATACATAGCAGAAATAAATATACGGGTAAATGAAACTATGACAGAGATCACTTATCTTTAATCAAATGAAACGCCAACTAGTTGCAGACCAGAGACGTTCCACCATACAGAAGACATTGTTGTTCCAAGTCTGAACAAAAATTTCACCCCCGATCTAGGGCTATGAATCCAGAAGGATGATTGTAGAGTTTCACTCATCTTCCCAACCCAAGAGAATGGACCCCCTTCTCTGTCATGCAGTCCCTTAGGCTATCCACCTCCTTCAAGAATATACATGTTGGTTCTCTCAGGATTAATATTTGTGGGAAAAACTTAACACATTCCAATGCATCTTAGACATGGAGGCATTGATTCATGGTTGGAATACACCAGTATTCATTACTTCCAACCCAACCATGGCTCCTTTCCACAATCCATTTTTTCCTTCCGAATCCAAGATAAAAAATTAATGAAGAATGAAGAGTGGGTGAGAGAATGAATGGAGTGAATAGAATGAAAGGTGTGAACAATGAACAATGAGTGAGTGAGAGAAGAAGAAGAAGAACCCCCAATCAACCCACAAGATGGCTTTATATATTTACCTACAAATCAAGAACCACATGGCCTCCCCCAAGAATCTCATGTAACCACTCCTCTCCATTAAAACAATTATGGGTACATAAAATATAAAAAAATACGTATCCCCTCAAGCCCCCTCTCTTGTGGAATCATAGCCCCCTATAACTCTTGTACTTATTCGTCTAGTAGCCAGTGTTGTATTTATTATGAATAATGATAAAAAAATTACATTTCCTAGGCACATTGCCCTCTTTTAATTGTTTGGACACTCTGTCCTTTCATAGATTAACCAAATACATTATTTAATATGGGGCTCAAAATTGGGGTATTACAATTTATTTGAGTTATAAGAAAGAGATAGATTAAAAAGTATGGCTATCAAAATGTAGATATTGGATAGAGAGAAGCCAAATGTAGAATCCAAAATAAAGAAATTCATTAGAATGAGACTCCAAAGAAATAAATGGATAATAAAATGTTGATCCTACAAGACTAGAAATATTGGGACTAGCCTTAATATTTCCAATGAATTATGCATAATTTACACTCAGGAAATATAAAAGTAAAGATTTTCTTTGTGAATTTGGATAATGACTAGCCAGTTGAAGTAATCTAGACATCATAGATGATAATCACTTATTTAATTCTATGGTATCACAATATTATTAAATGTATATATTTTGATGTTGTAATGCATTTGAATTCTAAGTTTTTTTAACTAGAAGAAGTTATCATAGATAACAAAGTAAGAATATTTTCAAAGGCCTAAATATGAATAAGATAGAAGAAGAAAGACAATCATATTATTTAGAGGAAGGAGAGACTTATAAACATAATTCCATGTTTCTTATATTTATACTAGAATATCCATTTGCATATTGAGAGACAAGATATCGTCTTTTCAAAAGGAAAATACATCTAGTTGGGTTAAACACTTATCTAAAAAGTTTAGATTTTATACGAAATGAATCTCCTTATGAATGTTTATATATTGTTGCTTATCCAATGCATACAAATCCATTTGATCAAGTGTGGTGAATTGAGCTAGTAGTGGTTGTCAATATCTCAAACGCCCACCAATTGGTTGGAAACGAAGAACTCATCGAAAAATACATGATATGGCTCAAAGCATTTCCACATAAGAAATTTAAATATAAGCAAGCTATCCTTGTAGAGTTATACAACATGTTTATGAGTAATATTAGTCCAAGTTGCACATTATTTAGAAACCAAGAATATTTAATCACTTTAGTGATTAAATGATGTGAATGGGAAGAAGACGTGGTTTTGTTTATATATTTTATTTTGGGATATAGATCGTGCACTAAATTTGTATTTAATATAAATTGGTTAAAATATGACAAGATGGTTATTGCTTGTGCAAAATGGTTAAAAATTCCATCATTGACACCACTTGTTATACAAATATAACTGGGGTAGAGTTCAAGGTACAATTTTTTCCCAATATAATGGGAACCATGAATATTGTACAAAATCCTATGGCAGATTCACTTTCACATGTTAAAGTAATGGCTCTTCTTGGAAAAGAACTAAAGAAAATATCATATGTATCGGGACCTCCTGATAAAATAGATGGAATTATTTTTGAAAAAGGGGAATGCTCTAGAAAGAAAACATGGACCCATGTAACATCCTCCTCTATTGAGCATACTATTATTGACTTATTCATTTAGGACACTTGCTTGCAAGTGATTCAGGTATGGAACACTATGATTTCATTCAGAGTTTGGGTTATATGTGATGATGTTGAGTTGTTATAGATGCTTGATTTTATTGATGTATATATATATGTGTTGACATGTGCTTTTGAAAAGTCATCTTGAGTGTGCAGGACACATGATAGGTTATGGATGTCGGTGGCATAAAAAAGATTCCTTGGACTCCAGATTGAGTCAAGGAATTGGAAAAACTTCCAAAAACAAGACAATGCGAGTGGTGCCCTTGGGGAATTAATTTCATCTTGAAGGGAACATCGCACAATTGAAACCTGAGTCAATAAACATACATGGTCTAGAAAACATTGTAATGATTTGACCTTGATGGATTAAAATAATTAATTAAACAATATAGTATTAATTATTAAAGCCAACCATAAATTTTAAATAAAGGGGATAATTGAATTCTGACATGAGTAAATATTTGAATGAAATCAATGGTTAGGGAGTAGTAAGTAAGAACCTAAAGAATTGATAAAATACACAAGGGTGCATGAAATTTTTAAAAATAAATCTATGTTTAAAAATAATTTGAACTTCAGAGAATGGGTTGTGCATAGAACATAATTTGAGTCAACCAACACTAGCCTAAATAAGAAGACTCCTAATGCAACCCTAACTAAAACCTAGTTAGGAGACAACCATTAATTAATGGGATTGGGGAAACTAAGAGACAACTAAGAGGAAACTTAGGCACACATGGGGAATGTGAGGAAAAGTGGATTTAAATAAAAATAAAAGACAAATTACTTTTGCAACCAGGGGATAATGTGATAGATGTAGTGAATGAATAATCCTTGAACTAAATTTATAAAAATTAACAAATTATGCATGAGGGAAAGATGTATGTGAGGGATAATTCTATAAAGAAACGAATGTAGAAGAGAGGGGATCGGACCCTGGGGAAGGCACTGTTATGTTGTCGAATTTTATGTTGAATTTGCTTTTACTTTTGAGAGTTTGGATTCCAAGCTTTTGAAGAGAGTGGAAGCTCTTCCTTGCGAGGCAAGCCCGAAAGATATTGTGTTTTGGTTTTTGTGTGATTGGCCCCTTTGCGGATCGGGGGGCTAAGGGGGAAGAAGAGAACCTCTAGAGTTGGGAGGTACTAGTGAAGTATCTCTGATTAGTAAGCGAAGGAAGGGAGGAAGTCTGTCTAGAAGGACATATGTAACACACATGTTTCACGTATTTATGGTATTTATAAGTTGAATTTGTTTATATTACGAGGGTATCGATACAATATATTGATAGAGTCACTGTAGAATCATTTGAAGGTCTAAATGTAAAGTGTTAAGTTTGCTGACAAACGGATAATATCCACAGTGTTATATTTTAAATCACTGTAAATTTCATACATTTTCAGAACTTAGTATATCGGTAAGATCCTTGATGTTTAAGTAAAATATTTATATTTGATATAGATTATGTTTAAGTCTACAAGTTCATCCTTACCTCAATATGTTTGATGAGAGTTTTTAAGGGGTTTATGTTAGGACATTATCAATGTATTGCTCGATGGTCATTTGAGTTGTAGTTCTGACTACATCATGAGTCCCTGAGTAATTTTCATCTAAAATCCGACAAGTTAACCATGTCGTGTTTTCTTATTGATTTCATTGTTGAACCCGAGTTACTTTCATCATGAACATATGTGTTATCTTGAAGTTAAATCCAAGGTTTTCAAAACTTGGGAGGTCTCTCAAGGTCTCGAGAGTTGACCCTTAACCTGTAGTGTGTAAACCCTTTTCCTAAAACAATGTTAATCATGTGACCATGAGCCAGAACCTAGTGTTAGGTCAAATGGGCAGTATTCGGGGTTCTAGAACTCACATGCTCCTAAGGTTTCCTTAACTCAAATCCTTTTCTCCCGAAGTGTTCATCAGTCAAATTCGGTCATAAGATGAGATAACTAGAAGTTCTAGGTTACCCTTCCCTACAACCCTCCTTTGTTTACTTTTAACAGCCTAAACAATCAATGATGTGTCACAACATTTAGAGCGACACGTGTCACTTGAATTAACATAGATGACGTAATCCAAAGTACCCAAAATGAGTGCCACATGTCATATGAAATTAGTTGAAAGGTGGCATTGACACATCAGTTGAGATAGAGTTTACGAGAATGGGGTTTCGACCCTTCGACATTTCGGGCTCTGTGTTTTAAAATTTCCAATTGTTTCAATCATGTTTCTTATGAATCCGTGAAGTTCGAACCCCCATATTTGACGGTCCTGGATTGACCAAAATCAATGGTTAGAATTAACCTCAGTGGTCCTTAGAGACTTCGAGACCATTACAACCTTCACAACCTTCAACCACCACCTTCTGAATGAACGATATTCTGAATAATCGGATCTATGGAGACGTGTACCCACCGTTGGATGGAAAGGATTTACTCTGAAATTCAGGACTCTGGGAGTTCCTTCGCCCTAACTTGTGGATCCTAGTTGTGTCGGAGTAGTGAATTATTGAACCGCTGAAGAATGTAGGATTTTAGATCTAATGGCCCACGATCATTCATTAAATATACGACTGTCCTTCACTACAAGACTTCAGAGATTTGGCGCTTCCAACCCTTATGTTGCAACCTCAAACTCGTTGAATCGTTGAATTATTACGAATCCAACAACTAGCATTTTCCACTGGTACATGGTGTAGATCCACCTCAAGATTTGAGCTTCGGGGCTCAGTCAACTAGCCTGAAGGGCCTAATCCTCCTTTTGTATGACCGATAGATATGAACTTGGCTCAACTAATTGGGTGCTAATTGACTATCTAGATCGATGATCGTGGTTAAATCATTTGTGAATATTGATAACTAGGAAGGATTGCAGAGTCTCGACTAGCACGATGTTAAAAACCCTCTCCCTATTTCCACAATCGAAATTGCTTTTTGATAGTGGGATTTATGCCAACCATTGATCTATTTTTAGGTGATGATCAACGTCCCACATGGATTGCAAAACTGAAATTGGCATTATAGCTAATGCGACCTTTGATCCCACAATGTTTTCCCGTCGTTGATCTACCTTTAATGAGATCCGATGGATGGGACTTAATCTGATGTTGATCTGATGGCCCTCCTCTGCAACTCCCAGATATGATGGATACTTTAACTTTCTCCTCGTTCAATTGTTTTGACTCCTCCTTTGAACCATGCAACCCTATCGCTCTAGATATTTTCCTTGAAAGGAACGCCAATGCTCAATATCATAGCTCTTGAGGTAAGGATTCTATTTTGTTGAGTGCATACTTTTTGCCTCCAATTTGTATGTTCTCACTGTCTCTCATGAGCTTGTAGTTCCAAAAATTTTTACCTTTGACTGAATTGAGAGGTCCTATGTGGACTTCCGGTGCTATACCTTCTGAACCTTGGGCCTTCAAGGAGCCATCTATGTACTTCTAGAATTGACTCTGGAGGTGTTGCACTATGTTACTAGAAGAGAAGCTTCAAGCTTCTCACATAAATTTTTAACTCATTCTTAGATTAGACCTTCTTTCGGTTACAGGTTATTTTCTTCATAGTTTACGTGGTTCATAGAAGTACATAGTAGACCTATGGTTTCTACCTTGTTGTGAGAGTATTTATCTGTTGTTTTTCCTTTTAAATTTGTGATGTGGATCAAATACCTATCTGCTTGTTTGTACCCTATAGGGTGTTACATGTTGAGGAAAAAACAAGTAATTTGAAACTGTCACAAATGATAGATGGATATTAAGGGACTCTATTTTACTGTTAAAATTCTGTCATGATTCTATTGAAATACTCCTTGACCTTTAATTAGTAACATAATGAGTTATTTTGTAATATAATACCTAGTGTTATGAGATGATGACTAAGATACTAGATTCTATGTGTTAATTGAAGAATTTGCAGAAAGGAATGTTGAGATTTATTGTGGACTTTGAATACATAAAGGTAAGGGAATTAGATACTTAATTGTTCTTCATAACAGTTGCTAGTATTGATATGTTAAATGGTGAAGATCGATCAGATGAATCCTAGACTTGAGCATTGATTATGTATCTTGCAAATCCTAACCTTGCGGGATAGGTTGGGTGGGTAGTCTATATTTCATCTCATGTGATGTGGCAGATTCTTCATGCTTAGAGTAATATCTAAATCTAGTTGTGCAATGGAATGAAAGAAATAGAATGTGTATTGTTGAGATATGATATTATCATGTTTTGTTTGTTCAATGATGTTATTTATGTTTATATATATATATATATATATATATATATATATATATATATATATTATTGTTTCTCAAGTACTTATATGACATAATAGAGGGGATGTTACATATGGTATCAGAGTCAGTTCAACCTTGTGACATTTGACCATTACGCCATCCATTGTGTTAAACAAAATGAATGAATTAGATCGCTAATAAAAAACTGAAATTCTCTTACAGGTAATCATGGTTAGAGGATGCAAGGGAGGTAGATGGTGTGGTTATGGAGGAAGCGGTGTCAAACCTCTGATAAAATACATGCCCGAAAGGTGTAACACCCAGGAAGAGAAGTCCAATGTTGAGAAAGAGCAGATTGTCATGGGAGATGTAGTAAGTATGATGAGATCCTTCCAGAGGATGTCAGAGGCGATGACCAACAACCTGGATAGAGATGAGGGAACAACATTTGTACCCAATGAGGGTTCACAACGCACCCCAATTGGTAGTGGTAGCATACACCAAGAACTTGAGAAGGTGAGATTTCCTGATTTTTGGGGTGCCCCAGATGGCTTAGCTGTCGAGGCATTGTTGGCAAACATGGTGATGTGCTTCACACTTCATGATTAACCCTCCAACATGAAATTACACATGGTGGTATTTCAACTGAAGGGGAGTGCTCTTTTATGCTAGAAGATAGTCCTTCCTCAACTAAATATGGTCGTCGAAGACGTGTCCTGGGAACTCTTCGAGCAATGGTTCTAGTAAAGGTATTTATCCAAATAATTCATTGAGCATCAACTTAATGATTTCAACACGTTACGATGAGGTGGTCGTACGGTGCTAGAGTATGAGGCCAAATACATGGAGCTACTTAGGTATGTGCCACATCTGAAAACAGAGAAGTTGAAGGTCAACAAGTTTGTGTTTGGCATTAACTCCAACATTAGTTTGAAGGTGAGGATTTTAATTCCTCATACTTTGCATGATGTGGTTCAAAAGGCCCTCATAGTTGAGGAAGAGTTGAATGGTGGGGGTCAGGGAAAGGCTCCCTCTAGACATACTGGATAGACATCATTACGAGCACAACAACATTAGGCACCATCCAGACATACTATCGGGTCTCGAGTTATGCCTAGAGGACCTATGTTTATAACACCATGGTGAAAAACTCCTCAGTAGAGGACACCTTATAGAGGATTGCAACAGCAACACCATCGATCGGGGTAGTATTTTATGCTTGTTCAACATAAAATACTAGGGTCACAGAATGTTAGACCAACAAATTCTACTTCGGTGACCATGAGCACTGGATCGAAGACTTGATATTGGAAATGTGGTGAGCCACATTACCAGCGAGATTGCCAAGTTGAGAAGGCCAAATCGGCCGAATCATCAGGACCCACTATAGTTGGATATTTGGGCAAGGCCCACAGGATACATGTAGTGGTGAGAAACCACCAGGCTGAGAATCAATCCACTGTGCTAGAGATGTCAGGTATGATCATAGACCAAAACTATAGTGTATTGATATGATCTCTAGTGCGGTGCTGAAGAGAATTAAGGTAAAGGAAGTTTAGCAGGATGCGTTAAAGTACGTAGAAGTGGAGTCGGGTGCTAAACATAAGGTTGGAGAAAAGGTTACAGCCTGTAGCCTTAAAATAGGAGACTTTGTAACAAATTTATATATTTATGTCATGATACTAGGATCTTATGACATAGTGATTGGTGTGGATTGGCTAGAATCGCATGATGCAATACTTAACTGTAAGACGAAACGCTTAATTTTGATGGATGATTTGGGACAAAGTAGAGTGATTGTAGGAATAAACCAGGGAGTGTCCTTAAGGTTCATTTCTTCCCTACAATGGAAAAAGCGTATGCACAAGGGATGTATACTATATGCAATATTAGTGCTGAATAAAAAGGGCAAGGCAGAAGGACTAGAGAACCTTCCTATAGTGCAACAGTTTGCAGACATTTTTCCAGAAGAGTTGCTTGATTTACCACCCGAAAGAGATTTGGAGTTTACAATAGACTTGAAACCATGAACTAAGCCTATTGCAGGAGCTCCATACCGAATGTCAACGTCTGAATTGCAGCAGTTGAAAATGAAATTGAAGGAATTGTTGGAGTTAGGACTTACTCGTCCAAGCATGTCACCTTGGGGTGCACCAATTATTTTTGTAAGGGAGTAGGATGGATCGTGGAGACTTTTTATTGACTATCATCAATTGAACAAAGGGATGATCAAGAACAAATATTCATTACCAAGAATAGATTATTTGTTTGACCAGATGAAAGGGGTGATGGTATTTTTGAAGATTGACTTGAGATCAGGATATCACCAATTGCATATTAAGGAAGAAGATATCACTAAGACTGCTTTTAAGATGATATTTGGAAACTATGATTTCACAATTTTACCATTCGCATTGACAAACACCCCGAGGGTAATCATGATTTTGATGAATGGGGTATTTTGTGAATACATGGATAACTTTGTTCAAGTTTTATTGATGACATATTAATTTCTTCTCAGATGAATGAATATCAATATGAACACTTAAGCTTGGTCCAGTAGTTCCTAAGAGAAAACAAATTGTACGGGAAGCTATCAAAATGCACTCTTTACCAATCTAAGATTCACTACTTGGGACATATCATATCTAGCAAAGGTATAGTTGTGGACCCAGTGAAAGTGGAGGCTATTATGGAATGGAAAACACTGACAAACGTACATGAAGTACGTAGTTTTATTGGTTTAGCAGGATATTACCGATGATTTGTCGAAGGATTTTTGAAGATAGAAAAACTGATCACGGAACTGCAGAAGAAGAACAAGAAGTTCTTGTGGACTAAGAAATGCATAGAATCATTTCGAAGGCTCAAAGAGTTGTTCATTATGAAACTGATACTAAGACTCCCTGACATGGAAAATGAGTTCTTGGTATTAATAGATGCATCCAAGGAAGGTTTAGGCAGAGTTTTGATGCAAGACGGTTGAATGATCGCTTACATTTAACAAAAATTGAGAAGGCGTGAAAATAACTATGCAACACATATCCTGGAGTTATTTGTTATTGTTTACACATTGAGAGTATGGAGACATTGTTTGATTGGATGAAAATTTGAATTAAATACAAATCACTGTGGATTGCAACATATTTTTACATAAAGTGACCTGAACGTGGGACAAAGGCATTGGTAATAATTTCTTAGTGGATACGACTTTAAAATTTCTTACATTAAAGGAACTATGAACTGAGTGGTAGATGTGTTGATTAGGAGGCCATGCATATTTTCAGTCTTACCTCTTAAGACAAATCTTAGAGAAAAGATTCTAAATCAACAAATCAATGATGACTGGTATAAGGAAGCTAAGAAAAATATTGGACAAGATACCATGATGGTACCGAGGTATGAAGTTTATTCACTAGACGATGATGGATTATTGAGATTTAATGGAAGAATTTACGTACCGCCTAATGACTAGCTAATCATTTCAATCTTAAGTGAAGTACATCGAGCAATATACATGGCTCACCCAGGATTCACGAACATGAAGGAAAATCTTAAGCCTTTATTCTTCTGGAAGGGAATGAAGGAAAACATATTTAGTTATGTGGCAATATGTCTATAATTTCAGCAAGTGAGGGTTGAACATAGACATCCAGCAGTATTGTTACAACCACATGCTATTCCTGAATAGAAATGGGAAGTCATTTCGATGGAATTTATTGTCGAATTGCCACTAACAAAAATAAGACGCGATTCAATTTTTGTGGTATTTGAAACTTTGACAAAGATTCCAAACTTTATTCCAGTGTGTACGATGTATCAAGAACCAAACATATCTAGATTGTTTGTCAACGAGATTGTGATATTACATTGGGTGCTAAAAAGAATCATATTTGATTGAGGATTGGTGTTTGCAGGATGGTTTTGGACCAGTTTCCAAGAGGTTTTGGGAACATGATTAAACTTTAGCACAACTTATCACCTAGAAAAATACAGGAAAATAGAAAGGACAAACCATATTTTGGAGGATATATTTCATATGTATGTAATGGACCAACAAAAACATTGGGAAGAATTCTTACCCCTAGTAGAATTTACATACAACAACAACTATCATAGTAAGATTAAGATGGAACTATTTGAGTTCTTTATGGGAGACCCTATCAGACGTCGCTAAGTTGGGATCGAATTGAGGACGGGGTCCTGGTAGGACCAAAAGTGATTCAATAAATGGAATAATAGATGTAATCAATCAGACAAATAATTAAACAACCGCAAGATTGAGAGAATAGTTATGCTATTGCGCATCACATTGACCGTAGTTATGAAGCTGAATATAGAGTCTTCTTGCGGGTAAAACCACAAAAGAGTTCAATAAAGTTTTGAAAAGGGGCTAAAATATCTCCTAGGTTCATGGGACCCTTTGAAGTAGTGGAAAATAAGGGACCTGTGTCTTATCGACTAGCCTTGCTTGATTCTTTGAGGCGTATGCACGTAGTTTTTTATGTATATGTTTTGAGACATTATATTAGTGACCCTTCACATGTTATTGACAAAATTTCCTTGCATATTTTGAATGAGGGTGTTCTGATGGTGGATCCAATCTGCATTATGGACCATCGATTTCGAGAGATACGACGTCGAAAATTCAATCAGGTCAAGGTCGAGTGGGACGATTATAGCCAACACTCAACTACCTGGGAGGACGCATATGAGACGCGTCAACAATTTCCCTACTTATTTGATAGATTAGACATATATATCTATATTAGATAAATTTATTTACTTATTTTTTCATACGCTAGAAAATTCAGGACGAAGTTTGAAACAAGAGGGTGTGTATGTAACATCCCACTCTACTAAGAATACTATTATTTACTTATTCTTTTAGGACACTTTCTTGCAAGTGATCCCGGTATGGAACAATGTGATTTCATTTAGATTTTGGTTTATATGTGATGATGTTGAGGTGTTATTTAAATGTGCGAAGTAAAGCAATGCATATAGATTCTTAAGAAAAACAAAAATTAATCAATGGCTCATACACATAGTACACAGAGATTTATACCGGAAACCCTAAACTGGGGAAATCCTTTCAACTCTTCATTATATTAATTTCACCATTCACCATACAATATATACAACGTTTTTATGTATTTCATAGATACCAAAACCCTAATCCCTTAATCCGGGATTAATTTATAAAATCGCTAAAAATAGAAAAAGCCGCCCAAAAACAAAATTCGGGGTGCTACAAGTAACCAGGGGGGGCATACCTGGCCCACCCTAGGAAGCACCTAGTGTACATGACAAAAAGAGAACTACTATAGGTATTTTTAGACACAGTTGTCGAATTTAACACACCCACACACACACATGCAAAGAATATAACATATACCCAACATTCTCCCACTTGTTGTTTTCTTTTCATCCAGGGGTCCATGGGATTATATAGTCAACAATCCAGGGCAGAAATGCCCATTTTTACTCTACACCAGGAGAAATTTTCTATGCTCATAGACTTTGTCAATGAATCTGCAACATTCTTCAAAGTTTCAACCTTTTCCAACAACACCTTCTTTTCTTCAACCATGTCTCTCACAAAGTGATATTGAACATCAATATGCTTTGTCTTTGAATGATAAGCTGGGTTCTTTTCTAGGACGATTGCACTCTGAATGTCACAATCTAATCTTACTTCTTTTTGTACCAACCCAATACCTGAACACAATCTCTGCAACCATATTTCTTCCTTGCTTGCATGGGTGGTTGCCATGTATTCATCTTTTGTAGTTGAGAGTGACACTACAACATGTCTTTTTCTCATCCAACTGTTTCCTCCTCCAAATAGGTTAAACACATACCCACTTGTAGATCTTCTATGATCCAGATCTCTAGTCGAGCCTGCATCAAAGAAACCATGTATGTCCACCACTCTGTCCAATCCTGGTCTTCCTTCATAGCACAATCAATAACTGGTAGTGCCATGATGATACCTGAAGACCCTGTTTACTGTTGTCCAATGCTCCTTCCCTAGTTTTCACATATACCTACTAAAAAATCCCACTGCATGTGCAATTTCTGGTCTAGTACAGACCATTACATACATCAAATTGTCGACTACACTTGCATAGAGAACATGGGACATGTCCTCTTCTTATTCCTATGTCTTGGGACACTGATCTACAAATAACTTTACACCTATAGGAATAGGAACCTTGACCGGTTTACTTCCATGAATATTAAACCTCTACAATATTTTCTCAACATATTTTCTCTGATTCAACAAGAGTTTCATGTTTGCATGATCTCTTTTAATCTCCATTCCCATAATGAAGTTAGCAGCACCGACATCCTTCATGTCAAATTTGAAGGATAATTGTGATTTCACCTCGTTGATAACATCCATGTTATTTCCTACCACCAACATGTCATCAACATACAACACTACATAAATGAACTAATTACCAACCTACTTGGAATATACACAGTGATCAGCCCTGCTTCTCACAAATCCCAATCCAAGGATGTATGTGTCAAAATTTTGGTACCATATCCTAGGTGATTTCTTCAGACCATATAGTGACTTATTTATCTTACAAACCAACTCTTTTTTTCCCTTTACTACAAAGCCTTCTAGCTGCTTCATGTAGATTTCTTCTTCCAGATCTCCATGTAGGAATGTTGTCTTCACATCCATCTATTCCACTTTAATATCAAAAGCAACAGCAATAGATAAAATAAATCTAATAGAATTTAACTTAGCAATAGGAGAAAAAATATCACCAAAGGAAATTCCCTCTACCTGGGAATAACCTTTTGCTACTAACCGAGCTTTGTATTTCTCCACTTTATCTTTTCCATTAAAGTTCTTCTTAAACAACCATTTTCTAACAACATATTTTCTTCCACGTGGAAAATCAACTATATCCCATGCCTCATTCTTATCTAAGGCATCCATTTCTTCAACCATGGCCTTCTTCCATAGTTTACTATCCTCTGAATTCAATGCTTCCCTGACAGTTCTAGGATCATCATCAGTAATAGATAAAGGAAAATTGGAATGAAAATAAGGTGGAATATACCTTTCTTGTTTCCTTCTATCTCTCACCGATATCCTCAATACTGGGGTATGAGGTTCTTCTTCTTCTGTTGCTTCCTCAGATGATTTAGATTTTTCATCATCCAAATCAAGCTATGTTTTCTCAGGTTCATCTTGCATTGGTAGAAATTCATGTTTGGACACATTTTTTACCTCTCTGAAAACAAAATCTCGAATGTAAACATTCTTCTTGGTTTCTGGGTTCCAAAGATTATAACCTTTCACACCATATTTATAACCAATAAAGATACACTTTTCATCCTTTTTATCCATCTCAGTCCTATTTTCGTTTGGAACATGTACATAAGCATCATAACAAAACACTCTGATATGTTGAAGAGAGGTTTTCTTTCCATACCATACCTCATGTGGAGTTTTATCATCCAACGCTAATGAACGTGATCGATTGACCAAGTAACATGTTATACCCACTGCCTCTACCCAAAATTCCTATCCTAGCTTGACACCAGTGAGCATACTCATTTCTTTTTCCATTAGTGTCTTGTTCATCCTTTCTACAACTCCATTCTACTGAGGAGTGTATGTAGTAGTATTCTCCCTTTCTATGCCACACTTCTTACAAAATTCTTCGAATTCATTTCTGCAGAATTCTCCACCATTATCTATTATTAATAACTTTATTTTCTTCTGTGTCTGATTTTCTACCAGAGCCTTGAACTCTTTAAATATATTAAATACCTCAGATTTCTTTCTAAGAAAATAAATCCATGTGTTCCTTGATAAATCCTCTATGAATGAAACATAATACACATATTTACCTAGGGATGGGACAGGAACATGTCCAAACACATCACTGTGTATCAACTCTAAGATCCCCTTTGCTCTTATAACACCATATGAGAATCTTACTGGATTTTTTTTACCATATATGTAATGTTCATAGAAATCAAAATCTAAAGTGAAATTAGAGATAGCTTCAACCATACCTTTACCGAGTAATGTTTGAAGGTCCTTTTCTTCAATATGCCCCAATCTTTGATGCCACAACATGGTCTTCTTTCCAGGGAAAGTGTTTGTCTTTTCTCCTTCATCTCTCTTCTCATGGACAACATAACTATTACACCCATTAGTATAAGTGCTTCCCAAAAAATTGTACAGAGTTCCACACCGAACTTCCCTCATCAACACCAGTGCCCCTTGTACCATCTTCCAAGTGCCCTTTCCCAATACAGTATCCACTCCTGTATCATCCAAATTTCTTACAGATATTAGGCTCCTGACTAGTTTTGGAATGTGCAAAACCCCATGGAGAGTTCCAATCCTTTCATCTTTTAGCAACAACTTAACCCTTCCACATCCCATGATTTTGGCGGTCAAGTCATCTCCTAGAAATACATCACCACCATCATATTTTTCATATTCAGAGAACCACTCCCTGTGAGGATTCATATGGTATGACACACCTGAGTTGATTAACCATACATCATGATCTGCATGTGTACCTGTAGATTCCAGGTAAACATCACCTCCTTCTTCAGTGGAGGTTTTCGCCTCTGTGGAAGAGGTACTATCAGATCCCTTTGGTTTATCAACCTTCTTAGAGTTGCAATCTTTCTTATAATGCCTTGTTTTACACACTTATAGCATTTCCTCAAAAAAAATCCTAGAGACTTAGATCTACCTGTAGATTTAGATCTTCCCCCTGAAGACTTACCAGGATTCCTGTCTAGGGTACAAACACTTACAAATAAAGAATCTGTGCTATGACCGTCCATGCTTTTCCGCCTCATCCCTTCAAATAACAAGGATGAAACTACATCCTCATACTTCAATTTACATTGAGTGGTACTACCAATTGCTACAACTATATTATCCCAAGGGTATGGAAAAGAACATAAAAATGTAATATACTTATCTTCTTCTGCAATCGTAATATTAACAGATATGAGTTGACTTACCAGAGTATTAAAGGCATTTAGATGTTCTTTCACATAATCTCCATATTCCATCCTAATATGATACATCTTCTTTCGAAGAAACAACTCGTTTATCAGGGACTTTGATTGATACAAATTCCCTAACTTATCCCATAGTTCCTTGGTTGTAGATTCTCTTGAGACATTCAACAACATTGAATCTTTCAGGCAGAGTCGAATAGTACTCCTTGCTCTTCTATCCAACTTCTCCCAATCTTCCTTCGACATGCCAGTAGGTGGTGTACTAGTATTTTGTGTACTAGTAGGTTTCTTACCAATCGTCTATGTTCCAGTAGGTTGCGTACTAGTAGGTTGTGTACCAGGATCCATAGTGATCCATTGTTCTTTGTCTACAACAAGGTACTCCATATTCAGCTTCCATAGCTCAAAGTTTTTACCATTGAACTTCTCTATATCGATTCTATAAGAACTCGCCATTCCTCTTTATACATTCAAATAACCACTGCAAAATCTCCCACTAAATCCAAGTTTATCATAGACCCAAGATAAACTTGATATGTCAAGATCGAGCCAAACCTTCAGCATCAAAGGCGTCCCCCTGAATCCAAAAACGACATCTGATACCACATGTAAGTTTTAAACCTGTGAATTAAATAAATGCATATAGATTCTTAAGCAAAACAAAAATTAATCAATGCCTCATACACATAGTACACAAAGATTTATACCGGAAACCCTCAACCAGGGAAAACCTTTCAACTCTTCATTATATTAATTTCACCGTTCACCATACAATATATACAATGTTTTTAGGTATTCCGTAGATACCAAAACCCTAATCCCTTAATCCAGGATTAATTTAGAAAACCGCTAAAAATAACAACAACTGCCCAAAACAAAAATTTTGGGGCGTTGCCCTGAATGCTGAGCATAACCAGGGGGGACCATACATGCCCCCCCCACTAGAAACCCCCTAGGAAGCGCCCGACGCACATGATCCATTGGGGACTACTAGAGGGATCGTCAGACATAGTTGTCGAATCTATGAACCCACACACACACATGCAAAGAATATAACATATACTGAACAATAGATGCTTGATTTTATTGATGTATATATATGTGTTGACATGTGTTTTTGAAAATTCGTCTTGAATGTGCAGGACACATGACCAGATATGGATGCGAGTGGTATCAAAGGGCTTCCTTGGACTCCATATATAGTCAAAGAGTGAATTGTATTGTTTGAGTATTTCATTATTATGCACATATGATGAATGATGGATTTTATATATATATATATATATATATATATGGATGTTGTAACTGTTTTTGTTAGTGGATGCAGGCTTGAAGATGATTTCTAATACGACTCACATAAGGAGTAAAAAAACCTTGCACAAAAAACCAAATATTGAGGAAGAGGGGTGGAAGCATTCCTGTCACAGCCTAC
This sequence comes from Picea engelmannii, assembly GCA_009831015.1. Lineage (NCBI taxonomy): Eukaryota > Viridiplantae > Streptophyta > Pinopsida > Pinales > Pinaceae > Picea > Picea engelmannii. The sequence continues at coordinate 79,567 of ML801794.1, forward strand.
TAGCACTCCTGTCATGGGCGGAACTGTAGTTTAATGATTACCTAGTTGGGTGGTCCACAATGTCGTTAGGGAAGACTGAGACACTCGCTCACGTGGATTTATAAGAGGTGTGCAATAAGGTGAGGTCCTTATTCCTTAGAATCCCTTAGTCTCTCACAAGGTCGACTGAATGGAGTTTTTACTCCAGGGGGTTGGACACACTTCCAAAAACAAGTCAACGTTAGTGGCACCCTTGGATCATGAGTTGGATCTTGAAGGGAACGTCACAAAATTGAAACCTAAGTCAATAAGCATAGGTTTCCTAGGAAACACTGGAATGATTTGACCTTGATGGATTAAAATAATTAATTAAACAATACAATATTAATTATTAAACCCAACCATAAATTTTAAATAAAGGGGATAATTGAATTGTGACATGAGTAAATATTTGAAGGAAATCAATGGTTATGATGTAGTAAGTAAGCACCTAAATAATTGATAAAATACATAAGGGTGCATGAAATTGTTAAACATAAATCCTTGCTTAAAAATAATTTCAACATGAGAGAATGGGTTGTGCATGGAACATAATTTGAATCAACCAACCATAGCCTAACTAAGAAGATTCCTAATCCAACCCTAACTAAAACTTAGTTAGAAGACAACCATTAATTAAGGGGATTGGAGAAACTAAGAGACAACTAAGTGGAAAGTTAGGAACACATGGGGAAATGTAAGGAAAGGTGGCTTTAAATAAAAATAAAAGATAAATTACTTCTGCAACCTGGGGATAATGTGACACACGTAGTGGATGAATAGTCCTTGAACTGAATTTCTAAAAATTAACGAATTATGCATGAGGGAAAGATGTTCGTGAGGGGGAATTGTCTAAATAAAGGGGCATGGAAGAGAAGGGGATCAAACCCTGGGGAAGGCATTGTTATGCTACTGAATTTTAGATTGACTATGTTTTTACTTGTGAGAGTTGGGACTCCGAGCTTGTGAAAAGAGTGGAAGCTCTTCCTTGCGAGGCAAGCCTGGAAGCTATTGTGTTTTGGTTTTTGTGTGCTTGGCCACTTTGCAACTCAGGGGGATAAGGGGGAAGAAGAGTACCCCAAGTGTTGGCCAGGAGGTACTGATGAAGTCTCTATGATTAGCAAGTACAGGAAGGGAGGGAGTGCAAGGTCTAAAAGGACATATTCAACAAAAATGTTTCACCATTTTTTGGTATTTATAAGTTGAATTTTCTTATATTAAGAGGGTATCAGTACAGTATATGGATAGAGTCACTGTAGAATAATTTGAAGGTATAAATGTAAATTTTTACGTTTTCTGACAAAAGAATAATGGCCACAATGTTCTATTTTAAATATTCACTATAAATTTCAGACGTTTTCAGAACTCAATATATCGGTTGGATCCTCCATGTTTAAGTGAAATATTTATATTCCATATAGCTTACATTTAAGTCTGTAATTTCATCCTTACCTTAATATGTTTGATCAAAGTTTTTAAGGGGTTTATGTTAGGACATTATCAATGTATTGTTGGATGGTAATTTGAGGTGTAGCTTTGATTGTGTCATGAGTCCCTGAGTAATTTTCATATGAAATCCTACAAGTTAACCATTTTGTGTTTTCCTGTTGATTTTGTTTTTGAACTCTAATTACTTGCAACATGAACGCCTGTGCTATATTGAAGTTAAATCCAAGTTTTTCAAAAATAGGGAGGCCTATCAAGGTCTCGAGAGTTAACCATTAACCTATAGTTCATAAACCCTTTTCCTAAAAAAAAGTTAAGCATGTGATGAGGAGCCAAAACCTAGTGCTAGGTAAAATGTGCACCATTTGGGGCTGCAGAAATCTGGCTCTCCATAGGTTTCCTTAACTCAACTCCTTTTCTCTAGAAGTGTTCATCGACCGAAGTTGGACGTAAGCTGAGTTAACTGAAAATTGTACGTTACCCTACCCTATTTCCCTCCTTCATTGACTTTTAATAGCCTAATCTAACGGTTGGCAAAGTTTCTCCTCACACTCGTTTCTATGATGGATATACACTATGAAACTATGAACTTTGAGGTTTTTCCACTTCACATCTTAATTCTATTCCACCCAGATTGTTGAACTGCCAAAGAGATCAGGATTTGATGGATTACACTTCCTTTAGATCAATGGTTGTCATCCATTCTGGAGTTTGGAACTCTGAGAGTTCATCACTTTTGCAACAACCACTCCTTCCATTCATAGTGTCAAACTACTGAAACTTTAGAGGGAATAAGACGTGAAGATGTACAGTCCTTTTTTGTTTGCTAGATATACGAATCTCCTTTACACCAAAGTTTGGAACTTCGGGGTGTTCGTATTCCTTTACTTTACCTCTTAACTTAGAGGAGATAGGAATCCAAATTAACTAAGAGATCAACAGTCCCTTTACCTTGCTATGATCTATGGCTAGAAGTAACTTTGGAGCTCTGACACTTCAGAGGATTGTGTGGATCTATATTCCTTTTTCCTAGAGTGAGAACCTTATGAAGTGACATGGCAGAAATTTTGTCACAATCGATGTTGTGTCACAACATTGATAGTGACACGTGTCACCTGAATTAACACAGATGGAGTAATCCAAAGTACCTAAAATGAGTGCCATGTGCCATCTAAAATCAGTTAACATGTGGCATTGACACATCAACTCAGATAGAGTTTATGAGAATGGGGTTCCAACCCTTTGGCACTTTGGGCTCTGGGTTTTTGAAGTTCAAAACTTCAGGGTATCTGTATTCCTTTACTTCACCTCTTAACTTAGCAGAGAGAGGAATCCAAATTAAGTAAGAGATCAATAGTTCCTTTACCTTGCTATGATCTATGGCTAGAAGTAACCTCAGAGCTCCGACACTTCAGAGAACTGTGTGGCTCTAGATTCCTTTGTCCTAGATCAACAACCTTCTGGAGTGACATGGCAGGAATGTTGTCATAATCGATGACGTTCATCATATCTATGACTATTATTCACTCTGTGACTTCATAGCTTTGTAGCTACCAACCCTTATGTTGCGAACTCAAACTCTTCGAATTTTTGAATTCTTACGGATCCAATGGCTACCACTCGCCACCAATCTAGGGTGTAGATCCACCTCACGATTTTGGCTTCAGGGTCGAGTCAACTAGCCCGAAGGGCCTAGTCCTCCCTTCATGTGATAGAGAGCTATGAACTTGGCTCAATTCATTGGGTTCTAATAGATTGTCTAACTTAACGGTCGTGATTAAATTGATCGTGAAGATTGATGGCTAGGAAGGATTGCAGAGTTTTGATTAGAACAATGTTTAAACCCTCTCCTTATTTCTGCAATCGAAACTGCTTGTTGATAGTGGGACGATACCAATCATTGATATATTTGTAGGTGATGATCAATAGACCGCTGTTATTGGATAAATCGGTAGGTGTGGACACTAACTGATCTCCCTAGATCCACCTAGATCTAGAACAAAACACACAAGAACATGACGCGTTCCTTAAGTTTTAAATATTGAATTTACTAACTAAAGAGGGATAGGTGACATACCATTTAAACACCGCTTCCTCTCACTATCTCCATTTTATCTCTGTTCCAACACTCATACAATTATGATCCTACAAAAGAATGCAACCAACCAAAGTGATAGTAATAGCATAAAATCAATATAAACCTATGTATGTGATCAAGGAATCATAGAATAAAACACAACAAGATTTATAGGAAAAAATTATATTACTGTATCATATTAAATGTGAAAGAGAGATTACAACCATGGCCTTGATGTCGTAAGGTCCCTTCCAACTATCCTTCATTCCCCACACACTTCCACTACAAGAATTCTGAGAGAATCGATCTGATAATATTCACAATCTATCTTGACAAAGTGGCTCATCTAGCCAAGCGAACAATCTCGAAAGCCCAATCCAATCCAATATAATCCAAAAATCTAATCTCATCCAAGCCAAATTTCTCCATGAGAGATCATCTTCTTTTATAAGCTAAAGAGGATAAGGTGAGGAGGTTAGGATGATCCCACCAAATCATGAAAGCGAGTAAGATCCAAACCGTTCAGATGCCACCTCACCATGGAAGTTTCTCCTTCTAGTAGCATCGAGAAGATGCTCGTTTTTCCCACGTATGAGCATTCTCACACCCTGTTTATAGAGAAACTTGCGAACCTCTCGCAACCTAGCTATGGTGCATCCTATGAAAATCAGGCATTCTCACACCCTAGACATAGTGTAGCATGCGAAAATCATCTTTAATAGGGTTTTCATAAAGTAAAATGCAACTTCTTTTCTCAAGAAAATTTCTTCTCCCTTCTTTCTTCAGGAACTCAGGTCACTGACCCATCTGAAGACAACAGACATGTTTACATCATTGACGGCCATAGGGATGACGAAAATAATGTGTAATATAGATCCCCCCAAAGTATGAAGTTAGAACAAAGAGATAGCTGAAATACTTTGTCGAGTGTGTGTAGGGAACAAAGAACAGTCGGTCAGAAACCTGCCAATAAAGAAGGAAATACAGTACAATAATATATCATCACTGAGGTAGGAATTCCCATATTTAGAATACAAATGAATCAAAGCATAAATGCCGACATGCAAAGATCCATGTCAAGTAAGACAAGGTCATGGCCACCAAACATACATCATGGATCCATGCCATTATGAATCAAATCTGAACATAGCCACCAAAAATACACTGTGGATCTATGTGTTAAAGATTCAAATTTGAACATAGCCACCAAACATTCAATGTGGATCTATGCAATAGTACAAACTGAATATACTCCAATGTAACCTGGATTTGTTAGAAAAGATTTAGGGTCTTCATCTCTATCACTCTATAGTACGAATCTAACCATGCAAATACATGTGATGAAGTCGAACATGGTAGAAACCACTTGATTACGCATCATTAGTGTATACTCTTAATGTCACCATTGATGTCAAGGACTCCCAAAATACACTAGTACAATCCAACGAATGTGAATTAATGAGCTAAAGTCGAACACTCGGTGGAATATCCTAATCAGGGGTCAATAATGAAAACCCACTGTCGAAAGTGAGGAAACCTACCATTGAGGCATGCAAGTTCCATGGTACCAATTAGTTTCTAAGTCTAATTCCTAGATAGAGAGTTGAAGTCAACAGGAAAAGACTCGTCACAGGAGGGCCGTAATGTATCCCACATCAATGAAATGAAATAAATAACAAGATTTGATGTAGATCAGAGTAACCAGTAATTCAGGACTCACTCAGGGATGGTCGACACAATAGAAGGCTTAAGGACTGCATAAATGGCTGACGAAATAGAAGGCTTTCTGAGTTGAACTTCTCTTTGAACATATTGACGACTTGACAACTGTCTTGCAAATACTGACTCAACAACAGGGATCATAGACCAACGGGTAATCTTATAAGGAGTATGATCAAGAGACGAGTATATTTTCCAACCTAGACACAAGGCGAGTGAAAGGGTGTCATGTTCAAAAGAGACTCTTCCATGGAATATAGGTTTAGACACATTTATTTCCCACATTTTCCCCCACCATTTCTGGTGAGTACCTCTTTATTTTTATGCAAGCTTGAGGAGGATAACATATGCTTGTAATGTAAGCTCATCCTTCAGACAAGTCCCTCGGAGTATGTTTAACGAACCCTAGGAAGGAGTGGTTTGGTCCCATGTGGGCCTTTCGATGTTTGTTTTACGAGTCCAAATAAAGAAAACTCGGGGGTGTTTCATGTTTATAGAGTCTGAAAAACATTTAAAGAGAACTCTCTCAGTTCCTTTTTCATAAAATAGTTCGATAGGACCAAAAAAGTGATAAACTATTGCCCATCAAACGTTTTCTTCAAATACTTTTACGAGCGTGAACAAAACAAGCAAACTTTTCATGTTTAGAGAGTCTGAAAAGAGCTTAAAGGGAACTCCAATGGATTCTTTTTTTGTATAACCTTTACGAATCCAAAAAAGTGATAAAAGTATACTCGGTTACATTCTCATTGATTTACGAGCATGAGAAAGAAAAAAGACTAAGTTCGGTAACTTATTCTCATGTATTTATGAGCATGAGAAAAAAAAAAGACTAAGATCGATAACTTATTCTCATGTATTTACGAGAATGAGAAAGAACAAAGACTAAGCTCGGGATTGTTTTCATTTTTACGCAAGCTTTAAAACAAAACAAAACTATGCTTGTGATAGATTTTATTTTTTCACAAGCTTAAAACTAAACAAAACTATGATTGGACCTGATTTCATCTTTACACAATCTTGAACCAGCGGAAAACTATACTTGAGGTAGGTGGCTTCATTTTTACACAAGATTGAACCAAAGGAAACGATGCTTGAGACAGGTGGTTTCATTTTTACACAAGCTTGAACCATAGAAAACTATGCTTGGACTTCTCAATGCAGAACACATGAATGGTTGGTACTGATCCCCCAGTTTAAGAAGCTAGCGGATCAACTTCAACATGAAGTCCAGAGGATGAGGCAAATTCTCCCCAATCTTCATTTCATCCAACTACAAAGGAGAATGAAATGAAGCTTCAAATACTAGACGAAGGACTTGACTCAAATAGAGAGGGGTAAAACTATTTCATTTTTTAACGAGCTTGACACATAAACAAGAACTATGCTCGTAACCTCTATTTCATTTTTTAACAAGGTTTCCACAGAGACGAAAAAACTATCCTTGTAAGTGGTTTCACTTTTTAACGAGCTTGAAATTAGAAAACTATGCTCAAGTCTGGTTTCATTTTTTAATGAGCTTGAAATCAGAAAATCATGCTGATATACATCCATTTCATTTTTTAACGAGGTTGCCACAGAGATGTAAAAACTATCCTCGGCGTCTCTCTTCTTGATCATGGATTCCAAGAGGACAATGCTCCAGAATGACACCATGTCAAAGGACAAAACTTGGTCATGCCTTCCAAGAGGTCTTCACTGGAAGGAAGAAACACACTCTGGAAGGACACCACGTCGAGGGTTGCGACAAGAGTAAAGAGATAAGGCTCTAACACACCTATCGAAGAGATCACCATGTCAACTACTGGATCTAAGTTATCAGAAGTTGAATCCATGGGCGACAACACCACATAATTGACCTGTGGCAGGGGCGATACCATCTTCATATAAGAACCATTTAGGGAGGCAATCCAGTCAGGGTCAATTGATGAAAGTTGATCAATAGTCACAACTCATCCATCATGAGGGAAATATATCACATGAAAAAGAGTAGACACAATATATTTAATGGCATAGACATAATCTTTCCCAAGGAGTAAAGAAAAATCCAAGGGGTCTTGAAACTGAGGAAAGGTCCCTAAAGGTTGACTAGTTCTTCTGTTAAAAGCTAACAAATTCTGCATAACCGACACAAGCTGAGGAAAATCCAAATCTTGCCAAGCAAAAGAGGACAAAATACTAATGGATGCACCTTCATCTATCAGTGTTTGAGGAATGTTTCGACCACAAACCTGTATTGTAATCTGGAAAGGAATGTAAGATGGAAGACGAGGTCCAGTTAGCACACCCCAATCAAAATGGATGGCCTCATAAATTGGAGGGAGTTCCATGGGAGAAGGAGGAATATCCCCCAGCATGGTAGATTCAGTATCAATGAGAAAAACATGGGCAATATTGAGTTTACTCTCTAGTGGGAGAGTAGGATCAACCGATGGAGAGACCAGACCGACCACTTGGGTTTCATTCATCCAAGGGGAGAATTGGGTCGACAGGTGGAAACAGATCGACCGCTTGGGTTTCACTCTCTAACAGGAGAGTGGGATCGACCGAGGATGGGATTGGATCAATCACTTTGTTAACACTCTCTAAAGGGAGATTGGGATCGACCAAAGATGGGATCGAATCAACCACTTTGTTAACACTCTCTATAGGGAGAGTGGGATCGACCGAAGATGGGATCGGATCAACCAATTTGTCAATTGGTTCAATTAAGGACGTGACCAGATTGATGACATGATCAATCGAATTGATCAACGACGGGTCCAGAGTGATCATTCCATCAACTACAGGGGGGTTGAGAGAAAACTTACGATAAGCAACTGGAAGTTGATACTGTGAAACAGTCATGTCTTCAAGTAATTTTGAAGCTTTGTCCATACGAGGGAAAAGGTGAGTTAGATGAATCACTTTGCATAACATACATGGGAACTTGACTCTACTTTTCTTCTTCTCAACAGTATCGTGACTAGTTGACGGGAGGTCATCAACATGTTGTTCAGAGGCTGACGACATGGGTTGGTCAAGGTGTGTAGGCCATAGTTCTATAATCTTGGATAGACCAAGGTAATCCTTAAGAAGATGGCTGCCCTTACAAAGCCTGCAAGGTTACTTGTTCTTACGAGTTGTTTGGGTTATCTTGACGTCATCAACACTCCCAACACGATTAACAGTAAATGGTTGTTTTCCAACATGTTTGACAGTGGTTGGATGTTTTGACCCTTGGTTATATTTCTTCTTCTTCTTATTCACTGGGTTACTCACTTCAGAACTTTCACTCGATGAAGAAGATGAAACAAAAGGAAACCTTGCAAGAGAAGAAGGTGAAGAAGACCTTACTAGTCAAGAAGGTGAAGGATCAACATGAGTTTGATTCTCTTGGGGGGAAGTACTTGTGACTAAAGAACTAACTGCATTCGGTATTACCTAAGTGGAAAATAACCATACCGGTAATCCAATCGTGAGACCTGGAAGGTTCAAAGTAGCGATGTGAGGAGGACCAATGTTTCTGTAAGAAGGAAAAACAAAAGGTTCCCCTGTCAAAGGGGTTCCTTCATTGTTCATTTAAGGAACTGACGCCATATAAAACAAATCCAACCTAGATTTTTCTAGGGAAAACAACCAGCACATGCTAAAAATCTAGGAAGCAAGCAAACAAACAAAACCTTCTCACAATGAGCACACTAGTCAGTGATGAAATCCAACGTCGCGAGAAAAAAGTATGAAGGGGATGAGATAGAGCGAGTGGGAAAGTTACGTTGATGACCTGCTTAACAAAATTACACCCTGGCACAAGTTCCCACACATAATCATGGGTATACCCTCCAAGGAGCCCGAGTGAGTTTTGCCAACGTCGATTCCAGGACCGTGAAGACCTGCCCCTCCACATTCACCTCGTGTAAAGAACCTAGAGAGATAGGCCACTAAGGTTACCAATTACTATAGTGATGCCTGGGGAAAAGGTCGACAGTCCGATCCACGTGCAAAGGCAAGGTATCTAGCCCAAAATAAACTCGCAAGGCTTCCACTCATAATTGTGGGTATACCCTCAAGTGACCCCTGTAATATGCGCAATATCTACACCAAGACCAACAAAGAAGGGTGAGTAACTCTGCCAATCTTAATGCGACCTCGTGATTGACCCTTGTGTGAGAAGGAATTCCCAGGAAAAAATGTAGTAAGTCGATTTAACTCTCCCTATCACAAGATACTAGGTTTGTTTGCATCATTGGAAAGTTATCTTTTACACCTATTCCAAATCCCTACAACTAATCTAATGTAGGTTTGCTACAAGAAAATATAACAATGTCTAATCAATTTTTATAAGCTTTTTATTTTTAAGGTTGTTGTTACTCAAAAGGAATATGGCGTGGACAATATGGTGTTTTGACCGACTCGAAAGTTATGCAAAGAGATGAAGATGCAATCTTTTCTGTTCGATGAGAGCTATGCTACGAGAAGGAGAACAAATTTATCATTCCCGGATCCACAATGTCCCAACATTTTTAAAAAACTCATCAATATCAATATCTTTAAGAAATGAGCAAAATAGACTATACACCAATACACGATTCATCCCCCCCCCAAAAATGCCAAGAATCATGCAATTTCTCTACTTAAAATACAAGGATGCCCGCAATTTAATATAAAGTAGAAATTAAATCTTTCTGTTTCAAAAATTTCACTAAAAGAAATAATGAAATTTCTTAAAACAAAGAAACCCAAACTAAAAATTTTCTTTTAAAGCGAACTATTTTGAAGAAATATGATCTTTCCCTAAACAATTCTAAAGAAAACACATGCTTTGTAATTGAAATACAGTCGAAGCAAGAGACTAGTCCTTCAAAACCAAACAAAGAAAAGATGGATAAAAGAAACTCAAAGAATGTCAAGAAGACTGTAAACAGATCAATATAGGCTCCAAAAGTTCAATCCAGTTGATCAAAGAAAAACTGGGCATCGAAAGATAGCAAGACCCAATCCAAAAAAAATTTACAAACAAGTTCGCAGCCTAGTAGTGAGGTGCAGTATGAAAATTAGGCATTTTCGCAGTCTAGACACAGGTAGGCTGCGAGAAGGTTGCACTGGACTGAACAGTACGGTGCGAAAAATCAAGGGTTTTAGCAGGCTGTATACAGGTGAAGTGTGGGAATGTCTCTAATGAAAAGGAATTTGGAAAAAGGACTAAGAGTCTAAGTAAACTTTCAGATCCAGAGAGTCTGGATGAATCTCCCACCGACTTAGAGACCAGAAATCAAGTAATCAAAGCAAGGGAAAACTAGACTAACTAGGAAACAATTTGTTCCCCAGTATGGTCGCCAATTTTGTTATTGGATAAATTGGTAGGTTTGGACACTAACTGATCTCCCTATATCCACCTATATCTAAAGCAAAACACACTAGAACATGACGCTTTCCTTAAGTTTTAAATATTGAATTTACTAACTAAAGAGGGATAGGTGACATATCGTATAAATGTCGCTTCCTCTCTCTATTGCCATTGTAGCTCCATTCCAACACTCATACAATGATGATCCTAAAAAAGAACACAACCAACCAAAGTGATAGTAATATCATAAACTCAATATAAACCTATGTATGTGATCAAGGAATCGTACAATAAAACACAACAAGCTTTATAGGAAAGAATTATATTATTGTATCATATTAAATGTGAAAGAGAGATTACAATTGTGGCCTTGATGTCTCAAGGTCCCTTCCAGCTGTCCTTCGTTCCCCACACACTTCCACTCCAAGAATTCTGAGAGCATCGATATGATAATATTCACAATCTATCTTGACAAAGTGGCTCATCTATCCAAGCTAACAATCTCCAAATCTCAATCCAATCCAAGCTAATCCAAAAAGCTAATCTCATCCAAGCCAACTTTCTCCATGAGAACTCATCTCCTTTTATAAGCTGAAGAGGATAAGGTGAGGAGGTTATGATTATACCACCAAATCATGAAAGCGAGTAAGATCCAAACCATTCAGATGCCACCTCACCATGGAAGTTTCTCCTTCTAGAAGCATCGAGAAGATGCTCATTTTTTCCACGTATGAACATTCTCGCACCCTGTTTATAGAGAAACCTGTGAACCTCTCGCAACCCAGATATGATGCAACCTATGAGAATCAGGAATTCTCGTACCCTAGCCATAGTGAAACATGCAAAAATCATCTTTAATGGGGTTTGCATAAAGGAAAATGCAACTTCTTTTCTCAGGAAAAGTTCTTCTCCGTTCTTTCTTCAGGAACTCAGGCCACTGACCCCTCTGAAGACTACAGATAGGTTTACATCATTAACGTTCATAGGGATGATGAAAATAATGTGTAACACCCACGTGGATTTCCGAACCAAAACTGGCATGATAGTTAAGTCAAACCTTGCTCCTGCAATGGCTCCCCATCATTGATATACCCTTACTAAAACCCAACGGTCGGGAATTAATCGTATGTTGATCCGATGACCCTCCTTTGCAACTGCTAGATCTGATGAGTGTTGTAACTTTCTCTTTTTTCAGTGGTTTTGAATCCTCCTTTGAACCCTACACCCCTTTCGCTCTCAAGATTTTCCTTGAAAGGAAATCCAACACTCAATAGAGCACCTCTTGAGCTTTAGATTCTATTTTGTTAAGTGTGTACTTTTTTCCTCTCCTGTGTATGTTTGCATTATCTCTCCTGAGCTTGTACTTCCAAAAAAATTTACCTTTTCCCGACTTGAGAGGGTCTATGTTCACTTCAGGTGTTGTATCTTCTGAACCTTGGGGCTTCAAGGAGCCATCTACACACTTCTGGAATTGAATCTGGAGGTATTGCATTATGTTACTAGAAGAGAATCTTCAAGCTTCTGACAAAACATTTTAACTTGTTCCTAGATCAGAGCTTCTTTCATTTACAAGTTTATTTTCTTCACATTTTTTGTGGTTCACAAAAGTATAGAGTAGACCTATAGTTTCTACCTTGTGTTGAGTGTCTTTCTCTGTTGTTTTTCCTTTTAAATTTGTGATGTGGATCAGACACCTATCTTCTTGGTTGTACCTTGTAGGGTGTCACACATTGAGGGAAACATAAGTAATTTTAAATTGTCACAAATGATAGATGGATATTAAGGGACTTTATTTTATTGATAATTTTCTGTCACGATTCTATTGAAATACTCCCTAGCCTTTAATTAGTAAGATGATGAGTTATTTTGTAATACAATACCTGGTGTTATGACATGATGAGTAAGATACTATATTCTATGTGTTAATTGAAGAAGTTTTTGAAAGGAATGTTGAGATTTATAGTGGACTTTGAATAAATAAAGGTAAGGGAATTATATACTTCCTTATTCCTCAAGACAGTTGCCAGTATTGAGACCATAAATGGTGAAGATCAATCGGATGAATCCTAGACTTGAGCATTGATTATGTGTCTTGGAAGTCCTAACCTTGCAGGATAGGTTGGGTGGGTAGTCTGTATGTAATCTCATGTAATATGGTTGATCCTTCATGCTTAGAGTAGTATCTAAATCTAGTTGTGGAATGGAATGAAAGAAATCGAATGTGTATTGTTGACATATGATATTATCATGTTCTGTTTGTTCATTGATGTTATATATATATATATATATATATCTTCACGTTTTTCAAGTAGTTATATGACGTAACATAGGGGATCTTACAAACCAAGACTGTGAATTAGACCCAGTACTTGGAAAGGCATAAAATCGATACGATGACTTCATTTGATGAATATTTTGATTATGGCACAAAAATATTTATTAGTAGGAACCATCAGATATGATTTCTGACAGGAACCTCATTTATTTTTTCCATGGTAATTTTTTTTTTTTGGATTTTAGATTCAATTTGAATTCCATCTTTCAAATCCATGTATCTTCCTCATGTTACAAATATAGGTAAAAATTTAATTTTAAAGAACATGACTCAAGTGTAGGAATACAGTATTTCAAGGGATACAATTGTGTGAGCTCTATGAAAAGTGTCATTTATTTTGTTAATACTAAAGCTTAAATTCCCCAAGTCCGAGGACTATTTTTCCAAAAGTATCCGCTCTCGTAGGCCTTGTATAAAGTTGGGGAAGGAGGTGTTAAAGTTGGATTGAGTGGGTGAGGAGAAAATATTGATCTGTCATTCGCTATCAAGTTCAAAATTAATAATCTTCTTTCATAACACTTTGTCCCACATTTTTTTTTTTTTTGGGGGGGAAAGAATTCAACCCCACTAGTGTCTAGGGAAGTAGAATTGAACTCCCCCAACCAGATAGCTTTGAAGACTATTTTTAATTTTTTTTGGTATTTTCTAACTTGTTTAATCTAAAATTGGGTTCTAAATTTACAAAAATAGTTGGAATTGTGAATTTCAGTGTTTCTGATTACATATAAGGTATGCTTGGGGTTTTGAGGGAACTGAATCAATTTATGCATTCAAAAACATGATTTTCGAACTATAAAATTGAAATTTCAACAATAATCACATTACCCCAAGAAACATTAAACATTTAAATTACGCCAATCATACATGATATTCATTATAGTTTTATACACCTATGTTGCATATATTATCTATTAATGTTTTCATTTTGTTAAAATCCCACCTCATACATGACACTTGTGTGGAGATATGGATTCTTACAAGGTATATGATTTCTTTGTATTTGTGCATGCGGATCTCACTTAATCAACTTCATAAATAACACATGCATTGCGGGATATTAAATAATACACCTAATTTCAATAGATATTATTGAATACCTCCCAAAATTGTTTTGTTGAACCCCTCTCCCAATACTGATCCGGATTTATGTAGGAACACAATGAAATACAGAAATACACATAACAAATGAATGAAATATGCTTACAGACAGAATGGAAATAAACTAGCTAGGGCGCTGGTAGCTTATCTCTGAGAAGAGATGTGGCTGCTACTCGCATCCGTGAGAAGATGATTACAATGAGGCTCTAGAGGCATTTTTACAATAGACGAGAAT
>ML801794.1:98804-134489 GCA_009831015.1 Picea engelmannii
CGATGCACCGCCAGTCGGAATCCGTTGAAGAATCTGGGCAAAGTTGTCCATCATCGCATTCCTTTGTTTCTCGAGGGCCTCCTCGAGCAACATTTTGATAGGATCTCCTGCTCCCTCATATTTCTTTTCTTCCCCCATGGGCGATCATCGGGGTTTGCGAGGCTGATCTTGTAAAGGTTCAACCAGATTGAGCCCCACCTCCTTATACCTCGATCTCGTTGGGGACATGCAAAGAAGGATTGAGAATGAGAAGACCGCTCTGATACCACTGATCCGGATTTATGTAGGAACACAATGAAATACATAAATACACATAAATGCAGAGCTGCAGTGGAAATAAGACTTCATTTCATTAATAACAAATGACTGAAATATGCTTACAGACAGAATGGAAATAAACTAGCTAGGGCGCTGGTAGCTTATCTCTGAGAAGATATTTGACTGCTACTCGCATCCGTGAGAAGATGATTACAATGAGGCTCTAGAGGCCTTTTTACAATAGACGAGAATTCCAAAAGTCATAGACATCCAAAAAACTAACCCTAGGAGATGAAGCGCCAAAAGTCATGTGGGCCCCGTTTGGGTAAGTTAGTACATCAACTTCCCGGGGTCGTAACTTTTTCATACGATCTTCATTTTAGGCGTGTGATAGCTCGTTGGAAAAGTATCATCGAGGAGATTCATTTTTGGGGCTCAATTATGCCTTCATCTATCATTGAGAACCTCGATCTCAAAAAACCTTCATTTAGGCCCTCAAAATGGCCCCAGAAGTTAAAACCTGCTAAAAATAGTAAATTGCCAAAATTGTCAGAAAACTGTTTTGAGCCAGTCAGAAAAGGTGGGTGGCCACCGATATCCACCTGGATCAAATACATATTTTCAATATAAAAAGCCATATTTTTACTAGATACCCCTTTTTATACCCCTAAATACCTATAAAGCTTGTGATACCCCACATCCCCCTTCCAATACCTACAATATATTGACCCTATTTTTCACAATAAAAAACCCTCCTTTATGAATGAATGTGACAAGATATCGGTCAACAAGGCGAAGCCCATATGTATTTGCGTAACCCCAAAAATATTTAAAAATTTAGTATGACATCATATATTTAGTATTACAATGATAAATATCTCCCTCTCTCTCTCTCTCACACACACACACATATTGGTATTCTTAATATTTTCAAATGTGAAATATTTCAAAATTTAATTATATTTTTTTAATAAATATAAAATTGACTAGTTATTTATGATGATGATGATGATGATGAACATCTACAGAGACCAATTGATCTATTGCACCTTAATAAGGTAGTATATTACTTCAAATTCTTTAAAATTGTATTTCTATGTTCAAAAAACATTGAGAGAAGCATTCCAAGATCGCCATAGTTTTGATGACTTTGGAGGTTAAGAATGTTTTTATTATGACAAATATTTTTTAATTGGGATCTAATTTGGGTATAGGCAGGACAATCTAAAAGGAAGTGTTTTTCATCTTTTACCCTCTTAGTGTCACAAAGATGGAAGATTCTTTCATTCTCCAGTGCAAGAGGTACTTTTGATCTTCTAAATTAGGGTTGACCACCTCCTTGTAGTATGTTAATTTTCTTTTATCCTCTAATTCTTTATCATACCACATATTCTCTTTAAATTTAGAAGTGATACTATTTAGAAGTGTATTCCTTGATGATTTAGACAAAATTTGGAATCTTTATGCCATTCCCCCTTTAGCCGTTGTGGTTTTAGCTAGAGTTTGAAGCAATTTTGACTTGCCGTTCATGTTGTTTATCTTGTTCTTGTAATTTAGGTATATAATCATAGAAATGCTCTAAATGGGGGTCTATGAGGAGGATATAATACACTATATTTCCCTAAATTTTGAGATTATAAGTTATAAAATTATTTTTGATCTATTCTACTTTTAGGTCCCATGATTTACAATAGTTTTCAAGTCCATAATAAGATTTCCACCCTCCATTTATCCAATCGAGCTTGTGGTGAATATTCCAAGATAAATTATGAAGGCACTTCCACCAAGCTATTGTTGTTATATAAAAAAATATCGAAGGTGATCCTTTTGGATTTAATTATCATAATATTTGTTTTTTGAGTCTTTAGAGTCATGCTTGTGCTATAGCTTAAGTTCTTGAGGATTATGAGTTTCTTACATAGGTCATAGGGACTCTTAGCCATAAGAACAATATCATCAACATAAGGGAGGATGATGTCTATATTAGCTACAGTATTAGTTACAGTTAAAGTTATGGAGAATTATGAGCTATTTACATAGGTCATAGGGACTCTTAACCATACAAACAATATCATCAACATAAGGGAAGATAATGACTATATTAGAAAGAGTCTAACCAACACAACCTCCATCCTCCAAACAATCTTTTAACGTGGAAAAAATAATTTATTATTTATAAATATTTATTCCTACTACATCCTTTTTTTTAAACAAAGAGTATGAATGAAAGGTGTTATTTTTCTTTGATAGGCGTAGCACAACTTTAGACGCTTACTAGAAACTGAAATCACGGTATTTTTTTCACATTAATATAAATTCAATTATTAATGTACGTTGAATGGTATATAATCTAAAAGAAAATCGAAAGTATTATTATGTTTATTTGAATAAATGTACATGTTTTGTGTTTATTTCAATAAATGTACATGTTTTATGTTTATTTGAATAAAGGTATTTTTTGGGGGTGTAATATCTTTTTTTTGGTAAATGAGAGTAGAAAACTATATTATTATAGTAAATATAATACAAAATGGTGATCATGTTTCTGTCAAAAGGAAACCAGAGAACTACTATGAAGCCAGCAGTCGGGCAGGCAAGGGGCACAATCTGCCACTTTAAAATGAGCAAGGTGAAAGAAATTTTGAGCATTGAGCTGTGAAATGAGTTGAGAAGAGAGTAGGGAACGGTCTTCCAGTCCGAGAATTTTATCTCGCCCAAATGATATGTCAGTCCCCTCACCGGGTTTCCAACGGAGCCAGTGCAAGATCACCGGCGAGGCTGTGAGCAGACCTTTCCAGAAGGGTGAAGCCCTTTGCAGATCAAAGGAGGGCTTCCGAAGCCAATGAAGGAGTGGAAGGGAATGAAGGTATTTGTCGATGATGAGTCTGTTCCAAATGATGTCATATGTGATGGAATGCCAGAAAGAAACAGCCAGGAGAGCCGAGTTAAATAAAGAAATATTTTTGAGTCCCCAGCCTCCAAACTTACGGGGTCTAGCTAGTGCCTGCCAGCTGCACAGGTGGAAACGATGTTTTCCAGCAAGATCGTTCCATAGGAAATTGTAAGAAAGTCTACGCAGTTGTATGATAATTTTGTTTGGAATTCTCTCTAAAGTCATCCAATAGACGGCGAGGCCTTCAAGCACCGATTTGACCAGGATGAACCGTCCACCTAGGGACAGCCACTTATTGCACCAATGGCCGATTTTTATTTCAAAAAGAGCCACTAACCAGCACCAATCAGCAGAGGAGGATGTACCTGGTTTCAGCCGGTATCCCAGATATTTGAAACCAATGTTTAGGTTGGAAAAAGAGTAGGGGATGGTAACTTTGAAGGGAGCAAGCTCAGCCTCTGTGAGACCCCAATGATGAATAGAAGATTTTAAGGGGTTAATGGACAAGCCCGTAACTGAGCAGAATAACTGAAGAACCTCCAAGATCGCCACCCACTCCGGAAGGTCAGCTTTAGCCAAAAGGAGAATGTCATCCACAAACATGAGGTGCACCAACCTAAAAAGCCTTGAAACCTTTAAACCTGAGATACGGTTTTTGGAGATGGACTTGGCAAGAAGAAAACTAAGGGTGTCCATGATTAATATGAAAAGGTAAGGTGAGAGTGGGTAGCCTTGACGTAGCCCCCTTTCACTCTAGAAAAAATTTGTAGCCTCTCCGTTGATCAGCACCGCGAAGCCAGCACTGGTGATGCAGGACATAATCCAGTCCGTGAAATTGTTGCCAAGTCCCACCGAGAGGAGAATCAGTCTCAAGAAAGTCCAGTCAATGCTGTCAAAGTCCCTTTTTAAATCAATTTTCAAGATCAAAGCCTTCATATTTTTCTGTTTTATGGTATGAATGCTCTCGTGGGTAGCGCCAATGGCGTCTTGGATTCGTCTACCTTTGATAAACCCGAGATGTTCAGCCGATAGGCTCCTTTCCAGATAAGGCTTTAACCGATTGGAGATCACTTTAGAAATTAACTTGTAAATAAGATTACACAAAGAAATTGGTCTAAAGTCATTGAAGGTGACAGCATGGTTCTCCTTCAGGATCAATACCAGAAAAGTGGAGTTTATACTTTTATGAACCTTACCTTTGGTGCGAGTATCTTCCACCATCTGAAGGAGATCCGGACCAACGAGATCAAAAAAAAAAGAGAAGAATTATGTAGTCCATCCATCAGGGCCTGGACTTCTCTCTTTTTTGAAGTGTAGTAAAATCTCCTTGAGTTCAGGTAAGGTGACAGGCTTAAATAAGTCAGCTGCTTTAGTAACTGATACCAATTTCAGAAAAAGGTTGGCTGAGGAGACTTTCTCATGGAAAGATTGGGTTTCAGTTGCTTTAAAGAGATTCCCAAAAAAGGTGACAGCTTCCCGTTTGATAGAGTCTTGGTCTCGAACCATCTCATTGTGCTGATTTAAAATAGACCAAATAAGTTTTTTATCTCTGTTGTGGCTTGCTACTCTATGAAAAAATTTGGTGTTGGAGTCTCCAGAGTTGAGCCATGTCGCACGGCTTCGAAGCCTCCATCTTTGTTCCTCTTCTCGTAGAATGTGAGCTCTGCTCTTCTCTAGAATCTTTAGAGTGTCAGAGTCTTCTAAAGACAGTTGGGCGGAGGCAGATAGGACAATGAGATTCTCAATCTCAGATTCAATGTTGTGTAAAAGAGTCGTCTCTGATACCTTTTTACTCTTGTTCCAGGACTTTGTGTGTACTTTTAAAGCCTTTAGTTTCCAGACTAATATCAGCTGTGGGTTTCTTTCATTCAGAAAGACCGGGTCTGACCAGACCGAATGCACAAGATCAGTGTAATCTAATGAAGAGAGCCAATGATGATTGAATTTATAAGGGTAGGAATTGCGCCGGAGGCAAAAGTTCAGTTTTAAGATGATAGACGCATGGTCCGAGTAGAAAGGAAGAACCACCCACGAGGACGGGACAGTTGGGGAGGAAAAAAAGGTTTCGGAGACTAAAAAACAATCCAGTCTTCGAGCTATGGCCTCGTTCCCCGATCTCCCGTTGCGCCAGGTGGGGAGAAGTCTGGTCGGTAGTATATCTATGAGGTTATTGGAGCTGAAGAGATCTTTGTAAAAGGCATTTGTCGGTCCAGGCGTGGGAGATCCGCCCCAGTGTTCGTCAGCAGAGAGGGTGATATTTAAATCCCCTCCTAGGATGAGATTAGGGATAGAAAGAATCCCACTGTTTGCAAGTAGTGAACAGAACTGTGATTTTGATTTACAAGGGCCATTTACGTTTAAGAAATCCAACTCCTAGTTGTTGGCCAAGCAACGGCCAAACAACAATAATCCACCACAGGTCAAAAATGGAGATAAGTCGAAGATACATGGATCCCATGCCACTAGCATGCCGCTAGAATGACCCAAAGAGCTAACGACCACCGAGACCCAAGAAGGACGGAAGGAATGCAAGAAAACTCGGGCTTTTTGTTCAGTCGAGAGAGTTTCCTGAAGAAAGATGACATTCGGCAAAGTGTTCTCTAGAAGGTTGCAGAAGGAAGCAGTTTTGAGGATGCCTCCGATTCATCGTAAGTTCAAAGAGAGCACAATCATCATTTAGAGCGAGCTATGGCCTTCAACGCTCTAAGGGCCTTTCTGTCAAGTGCAGGTTTGAGGTGGGGCGCACGTGGAGAAGAATGTAGATCCAATTTCTTCTTCCTGGAGCTCCTCATTTGTAGTGGGGAGAGCTCAACGCCCAGACCCCACCCCCATGCCGAAGAGTTTTGGTCAGTGAACGGTAGGTGTGAGGAAGAGGAATCCGCCGCCGGGGGCTGGGAAATGGGTTCAAGTCCCCTATAAATGGGTAGAGGCGTAGCTGAGTCCGGGATAAACGATGAAGAGGGAAAGGAACTTAGGTCTGGTAAAGGGGAGTCCTCATTATCAACTGGTTGACCCATGCCGGGAAGAATGGAAAGGGGATATGTCTGAAGTGGTGTAAAGGATGGTGAACTGGTATGAATCGTCGAGATAGTCGGAGGGAGAGTGTGTGCCGGGGAGTTTGTGGTGAGCAGGCAAGGTATTTGGGAGGTCAGGGGGTTAATGGGGTGAGAGGGGACAGGTCGTCGAGAGAAGTCAGAAGTGGATGGTAAGGTGTTATCCAGAGTATGGTTCGGTGTAGGGGGGGAGGGCTAAAGCGGATCAAACGCGGTGGGGAGGGGAGAAGGGCTAAGGGACGATAGGAGAGAAGAGTGATTTATGAAGTCTTTTTCATCGTCTGTGAGAGAGGAGTAGAGGGAGGGACAATGGTGAAAAATTTTGGACGATAGAGACTCAGGTTGGCCAGGTAGGGGCGGAGAGGGGGGCTCAGGGAGAGAGTGACAGGAAACGAGTGAAGGATCAGCATCAATGTACTCAGGGGGGTTAAGAGACAATTCCTCATCTTCGGAGAGTATGTTCAATGACTTACCCGAGCAGTTACGGCGCAGATGACCAGTTGCTCTGCAAAGATTGCATCGAAAAGGCAAACCAAGGTAGTCCAAAGTCTGAAGAGTCTTACGCCCACGCCATTCGATCTCCAGGTTTTCTGGAAGTCCAGCAGTTATATCCATCTCGACTAAAATCTTAGCCATTTTCCTTGAGGAGCCTGAGAGTGAAAGGGGATTTTTAGTGATGAACTTTCCCAGCGAGTTTCCAATGGCTTTGAAGGCTTTGTTGTTCCAGAAGTGGAGCGGGAGGCTCGGGAGAAGCACCCAAAGGTGTTTGAGCTGGAAGTAGTCGGAGTCGAGGTTGAAGGCCAAACCCACTGGCCAAGGAATGGGACGCCTTGGCCTCCTCTCTAAACTCAGCAGGTATTTCACTCAGCAATGAATAGGACTCTCTTCTGTGGGCCGGGGGCGATGGCTTGGGGAGCCTCTCGGTCAAGAATGTATACGAGGCCATCCTTCATTCACAGAATTTTACTGCTGAGGCACCGGGTCTACTGAAGATTTGGAAGTGGTCCTTACCACTCAAGATCCTTTTATTCTTTTGGTTGTGTGCTAAAAATTGGGTGCTCACCTGGGAGGCACTCCGTCGACGTGGCTGGCAGGGGCCCGGCCTTTGCCTCCTTTGTAAGCGCAATTATGAAGACCTTGATCACCTTATGGTTCACTGCTCTTTCACTATAAACTGTTGGAACTGGTTATCTCGGCTCCTCCCTCTAGAGGCGGTCTGGCAAGGTGAATCATTCACCGACTGTTTAGATACTTGGCTAGCTGATAGATCGGCCCCTCACCCTTTGGTGGCCCACGTGTGTTGGCAGATCTGGCTGGAGCACAACCAGTTGTTATTCGAAGGTCGTCCTCCCTCCTGCGTTGCAGTCATCCACCGAATTTTGTCCTCCTTTCAGTGGAAGCAGTCTACTCTCAAAGTTTTTCAAATTAAGCCTATGTATTTCTCGCTGGATACTGGATCCACTATAATTTGTTTTGATGGCGCAACTCTAGCCAATGGTCATTGCTGCGAGGCCGGAGGCACTCTCAAGGCGCATTCATCTAGAGTCACCAAGTGGTTTATGAACTGTGGTGACGGATCCAACACTAAAGCAGAGTTGATGGGTTTATGGGCCTCTCTCTTTACTATTGTTTATTCTTGATAACATGTTTAGAAGTTAGTGGTTTGCAAAAGCTAGAAACTAGACTAGTCTTCTCTTTTAAAGTTTGAGAGATTTAGACAAAAAAAAAAAACTAAAAAGCGCTCCTCTCTTTTAAAGTTTGAGAGACTTATCCAAAGGTCAGGCCTTTGGTGTCCTCCTTTGGGGAGATTGTCTTGGTCCTTCGGATCTGATCCGGTCCTCCTTGGCCATCTGTGGGTGTTATGTCCAGATGATGGATGTATCTTAGGAATAGATGGAACTATGGTGCAAGCCTCTCTTGTTTACTTCGCCGGTTCTTCTCTACTTCCACTAACAACTTGACGATGGTTTCTAACCCACTGATTCGACGATGAATTTCTTCAAGAATGGGGTTTATCTCACAGTGATCCTCCTTGCACACCTCCTCCCGGTCAGTCTTTACCTTTCCTATCAACATTTTAGTGATCCATGTCGTCTCCACCATTCTATAATAGAGGGTGTCCCTCGGGCGGGTGGCCCCAAAATCTTTTATCCGTGCTAGTAACATTTTGTATAAATCTTCAAGAAATACAACCAAATCACAATTTTATGTTGTTTAAATTGTATTTCTCAATTCAAAAATAGATTTGTTGCATGGGAACAACTCCAGCTATCGCTAGGAACTCTTTTTGGAACTTGGGAGCTTTTTGGGAGGTTCAACATCAAGAAAATGGGAGCTTGGGAACTAGTTTCTCTAGCATTAAATTAAAATGATATTAAATTAAAATGTAAATATTTTTATTCCATTAGTAGAAATACATAATTAATTACATATTTTCATTATATTTATTTAAAATATCACTATAAAACAAAGACTAAACTCCACTAAATATTGTTTTTAAAGTTATTTAAATAAACAAACTTAATACCACTCACTTTATAATTATGCATATGAAAAACTTTTAATGTATGTATGTTTTCCTTCAAGCTCATACTAAACATAAAAGTCTAAATCAATACTCTATCCATGACAAACATTTCCTCAGGTTTGTTGTTGCTATCAACCAACCATATCATTGACCTTTATTGTGTTTTCATATTATAAGAGTAGTACTATTTAGATTTTTCCAATCAGAACAAAAATAATGCTTCAAATTTACAAAGATGTTTGAAGTTTATATATATATATATATATATATATATATATATAGATATATAGATATAATTTAATTTTAAAATGATGTTAAAATTTTATATATGTATTTTCAATTTAGTTTTTATATATTTTTAATATATATTATTTCAGCTCATAATTTTACCTTTTCTGTAAATTTGAGAAAAACTTCTACTAATTCAGAACACTAAAGTTCCCACTTTCCAGAAACTACTAGTGCAACATAAGTTAAACTACTACATATTATCTACTAGCACAACCACAAATTTGTTGGCAATCAGCTAACGACCATAGTAAATTTTAAATATGATTAAGTAAAAGTTAAAAAATAAACATGTAAACTGATGTCTTTATAATAGTGAGAAAATTAGTGGTTGAAATCACAACTATTGATTTATTGGGACTACTAAGAATATTCCATCAATATTTAATCTTGTCCATACAAAACTGATTAAGCACTAAAAACCTATTAAATATGCCCATGATCAATAGGTGTACGCCATAATTACATATTATCTATTATCTATTATTTCGACGTAATTACATATTATCTATTATCTAGGCCATACCAAAATTTCCATTGTTATTCAAGTTTCTTGCATTATTTTTAGAATAAGTGTTATTCAAGTTTCTTACATTATTATTAAAATCAGTGGTAAAACAGAAAAATGTTTTAAGCATTGTAAATTATTTGCTTAAAATCGGTGTTAAAATAGAAAACTGTTTTAGACATTGTAATTTATTTGTGACACTATTTGTTTATGGATTCCTTAACCATATTAAACATTAAAAAATATATAAGTCTACGCAGTGCAAACACTTTTTTTATATACAATACGGAAGTCTGGGCAGTGCAAAATCAAATATTAAATTTGAAATTAAGAGGATTAAAACGAAAGATTGTTTCCAGGCGTTGTAATTTATTTGTGAATACAAACAAGTTACATTAATAACAACGTTAAATTTTAAAATATATTTTTATATGATATATAAGTTTTTATAGTGAAAAAGTATTTTTTATATACAAATAGAAGTCTACCAAGTACAAAATTAAACTTTGACGAATTTTAATTTATTGAATATTCAGTAGTGAATTTATTAATATTGATATTTAATATAAGTATACAAATTAAATTAATTAATTTTTACGATACGAAATCCCATTGCAATGGCACTTGTTTCTTCCTGTATGTCTATCTGTCAATTCCTTATCCACACCCTTATTTGGCGATTGAGCTCTTACTTTCCGACTTTCCCAAAATATCCCCAGTCCATGAAAACGAAAGCCAGCCGTCCAGTAGATTGTAAATCTAGTTTATATAAACGGTTGATAATCATTGAACGAAATTTATCATCATTGTCCGAACTTCGTTTGGTCAATAGAAATACCATGAAGTGATCATTGCCCACTTTGTCTTTAGGGTTTTGAAAGCGTCACAGCAAAAAGAAGGTTGCCTCATGAACGACTATGAAGTTCTCTGAAAACGCATTTTCAAGGTATATTCCAAAGAAGATCTTTTTGTTAATAAATTGTATAGAGTATATTCAAATGATGAAAACATACATGATATACATTATACTTATTGCATAATTAATTATGATATACATAAATGATGAAACGATACATGATAGACATTGTTGATGTCTTTCTTTACATTTTGTTTAGTAAGAATAGGAACAGTTCATTTTCTTTGAACTTTGACTAAATAATCGTTTCCGAGTGTAATGTCAGATGAGATTGAAGAATCAATGCATGAAAGTAATTCTTTGTTACTTGTCATGTGATTGCTGCATCCACTGTCCAGCAACCAGAGATCTTTAGGTTGTTCTTCAGTCTTGTGGCATGAGAGAAACATACCTCTTGAGTTTTCTCCTGTGTGATTTGACACATGTGCTCTACCTGAGAGTTGATCTGCTTGCTTCTTCCTGCATTCAGATTCATAGTGCCCATACTTTTTGCAATAATAGCATTGTATGCTTGATTTGTCATTTGATCTTCTCCCTCTACCTCTTTGAGGCTGGAAATTCTGATGTTGATTTTGTTGTTGTTGTCTCTGACCTTGGAAATTTTGATTCGGATATTGTTGTCTGTTACCTCCACTGGAGTGAGAATTACATTGATTACTCCCTCTTCCTTGGTGACCTCTGCTTCTTCCTCTGCCTTTCCCTCTGCTGAAGGAGAATTGAGTTTTGAAAGCATTGGAGATTGACTCATCTGTGAGATGTAGTCTGGTCTCATGTGTCACCAGAGAACCAATTAGTTCATTTGTTGAAAATCTTGACAGATCCTTGGATTCAAGGATTGTTGTTACAACCATTTCAAATTTCTTGGGTAAACTTTTGAGGATTTTCTCAACAATTCGTTGATCAGTGATGGCTTCGCCAGTCAATCTGCTCTGGTTCACAATTCCCATGACTCTGGTCATGAACTGATCCACATTTTCGGACTCCGTCATCCTTAAAGTCTCGAATTGTGTCCTCAAGGTCTGCAGTTTAACTATTTTGACCCTGTCATTTCCTTGGTAGGAAGATTTAAGAATATCCCAGGCCTATTTGGAAGTACCAGCGCCTGTGATTTTTGAGAAAATCGAATCATCCACAGAATTTTGAATCCATAATTTCGCTTTATTTTCTTTGTTCTTCAGTGTTGCCTGAGCAATTCTCTGCGGATTTGTCATGGCAGAAAGGGCGGCTGGATCTGGCTCCACATATCCAAGATCCACTGGTTTCCAGCACTCTTGTGCTTGCAAGAACGACCTCATTCAAAGAGACCAAAACTCATAATTCTTTCCCAGAAGAATCAGACCCTGAGTTCGTCCTAAATTGCTAGATGACGCCATAAAAAAAAAATCAGAAAAAAATAGAGGGAAATTTCGTATTTACCTCCGATCGTCGAAACACCAATTTGTCGATGGTCGAAGGGAGCTTATTGGGCTTGAATTGGCCCTTAGTGTCCTTGCAATGTGACTACGTGCCTTACTTTTAAAGCGCTACGGGCTTTTCCCGTTTCTTTGTCTTTCAAATCGCCAAAATGCAAAAAATTGAGTTTAGACAATTCAACGGTCCAGATCTTCTGATGATCTGACGGTCCAGATCTTGTCGGGATATCACGAATCGGGACTTCGTGAACCCTGTTGACGAGTTCTTCTGACTCCTCGTTTCCCCAATCTCTGATTTACCGATGGCGCTTTCCTTTCGGGAAATTTCCCGATTCCTTGGATCTCCGCCATGCGTCCTCCTATATTGGACGGTCCTGATTTCTCCTCGTGATTTTGCGATTTGTTCTGTTCCGGACTTGTCGTCTACAGGATCCGCGATTTGCCGAATCCCGTAATGCCGATGGAATTCGCTTTCGGGAAATTTTTCGAAAGCCTCGATCTCTGCCACACGTCCTCAACAGATGGACGGCTCAAGGCTGCTTCAGAGTTTTCACCGTGGAGATTCTCGATCCCGCGTTTTGATGAGATGACGTCAGCTAGGCCCCAAAACCAAAACTTTCCTCATGTCGGGATTTCGGATTTCGCAGTTCCGAAATGCTTGTGCTTCTTGTCCTTAGGATTCGCGATTTGTCGAATCTCGATATGCCGATGGCCCTTTCCTTTTCAGGACTTTCCCGTGTCCTCGAATTGACGCCACACGTCCCCTCAAGATGGACGGTCCTCATCGTTTCGTAAGTTCGCGACTTTAGAACTCTTGTTGCGACGGTCTTTCAAAACCGTGAACTCTGATATGCCTATTTGACGACACTCGGATCTGCTGCCACCTGTCCTCTGAGATAGACGACTGAGATCTGATCGCTATATCATGAATCGGGATTTCACGACTTTCGTTGTGGAGTGTCTTTTGTCAATGAGACCTCCGATATCCTGAACTCTGAAATGGCGATGGAGTGATGGCTTGGATCTGCTGCCACCTGTCCTCTGAGATGGACGACTCACAAGTCCTCTCGGGATTTCGCGTATCAGAGTTTTTGGAGAGCACTCTCCTTTGCTCGTCCAACTCTCGATTCCCGATTTTGCGATGGGAGAAGATTGACGGCTCACGATCTTTCACGATCCAACGGTCCAGAATGACTCGTGATTTCACGACTTCACAAGTCGAAAATTTCTCCTTGGCACTGCAAAGGACTAAACCTCGTGCACTTTCTCGCTGATCCAACGGCTGTCGGTGCTTTGCGCAAGATCTGACGGCTGAAATTCTTTCGTCTTTTCCATTCTCTTTTCATCCCTTTTGAAATGGTTTCCCGTTTCAGATCCATTCTTAGGATGAATCTTATGGGTGCGACGGTTTTTCTTTGAACCCGAGACGCGTTCTTTGCTCTTGTGGAAGAAAGATTCGTGAATCTTTCAAGGATTTGAAAGAATTTCACAAGTTCTTCGTTCTCTGCTACAATATTTGATAGATTTGAGCGATTTCCATAAATCTTTAAACGATTCTGCCTTTTGCAGGAATCTTTAGCGAATTTGAACAAATTCTTCGAGTTCTTTAAATGATCTTCCATTCTGCAGCTCTTCTTCATCAATCTTTGACGATTCTTGACAGAAGTGCAAGAATCTTTAAAGTTTCTTCTTCTCGGTCTCTGCTTCCTCGTTCTTTCGAGTGTAGTATGCTCTGCAACCTCTGCAAGCTTCCTACTTTGATCTTTTGAACATAAGACGGACTGCTTCCTCGTGGAAGTTTCCTGCGAGGATCTTTCGAGAGTATGACGGACGGCTCTCCAAACCTTGTGAAAGAGTCTGTGTCGCGTGCTCTCAAGATCCGTGAGGCTCTGCACTGTGAGGATCGTGTGGCTCTCTAGACTGTGTGAAGAGGCTTACTATTGAAGCTCTGATACCATGATAAATTGTGAAGCAAGAAATGTAGAGAGAAAAGAATAGAACATAAAATAGTATATTCAAATGTATGAAGAAGTGAAGAAGTACAATGCAATGGGAGATGGCTGAGCTAAATAGGCCCATGCAAGACAAAAATATAAAGTACAATTGTCCAGTACATCTGGTTGAGTTTACATTATATTTAACATTTGTGTCCTTTCCTCTGTCTGGTTAGAATGGAATGCGATCTCTTTAGATCTTGTAACTCAAGAACCTGTATATTTACGTGCCCGGTATTCCCTTCATATCGCTGTAAATAGAGAATGACAAGGTGGTCGCCTTGAGATTCGCAGGCCTTGCATACTGAAAAAGATTAGTAAGGGGACATTCCTTATTAACTCATTATATAGACATTTATTGAGTGTTTCCAGATGTATACTTTGGTCCGCTAATATAATGGCGAAAAGAACCTGGTGGGGAGCTTCTGCCGTTGAAAATCAGGAGGGAACCGAGACCAGAAAGGGTCCATGGACTGTTGAAGAGGATTTGCAGCTTACTAGCTATATGTGTTTACATGGGCAAGGACGCTGGAGCTTTCTTGCCATAATAGCCGGTGAGTAGGATTAAAGATATATAAATACGTGCATCTGTGGTTGTTTTAAGTCTCTTTCAATATGACCTTCTGCAGGGGGCTTTTGAGTTTTTCTGAATAATAGGTCATTATTATTGCTTCGGATTTCAAATTGTTAATTTGGGATTAAATTTTTTCGTCTAACGGTCTCATAGGGAAAGCGGAGAGATTAATACGTTTCCGAGTTTGTAGCTTTCTTTGTTAGACGAAATTTGAAATATATGTATTGTGCAGGCCTGAACAGAGCTGGCAGGAGCTGCAGGCTAAGGTGGATTAACTACCTCTGGCCTGATCTCAAGCACAGCCAGATCACACCTGAAGAAGAACGTTTGATTACCGAACTCCATGACCGTTGGGGAATCAAGTATACTATATGTTTATAAAATGGAATATACTTAGGGTTGACTCTGATATTTAGTACATATGTCTTTCTAAATATATGATAATTCAAATGGTCAGGTGGTCTCGCATTGCACAGAGTTTACCAGGACGAACGGACAACGAAATCAAGAATTACTGGAGAACTCGTATCAAGAAAAAACTTAGTCTACAAGATAATGGCAGTAGCATCATGGATGCAATCAACCGAGTACAATTTGAACGTTCAATGGATTCTTACTGCCAGACAACTTCATCTCAAAGATTGCCTGAACTAGACAGTGCAGAGCCTGCTAGCTTCCCAACTCAAAATACCGAGGAGATAGCAGTTCAGACAAACAAAATTCCAAATCTGCAAAATGATATTTTGCCACAGCTCAGTCCGAGTAGGGAAGTGAATTATGAGTATGGATCGCGTGGGCAACCGCTGGCATTTTTGCAGGATCATTTGGAAGGATCAGACAACCTGTTCGGGACAAGATCGCCTTACAATTTCTCAGTAGATTCTCTTGCAACTATGCTATCATCTGAGCTCTATGCAGATGGTGACCCTCAATATGGAAGAATACCACAGTCCCCTGAGATGTTTTCAGACAGCGAGAGTTACTTGAATTGTTATTGGGAGTATTATGGAATGATGGATGAAGAAGATGACTGTTTCATTACCAATCATCATTCCCCATCTTAGGATGACAAATGATCATATCAGGGCACACTAAAAAAACACAGGAATTCCATGAAGTTGAATTCTTTGTTCAATATATTTTTTCCCGATCCCGTCT
This sequence comes from Picea engelmannii, assembly GCA_009831015.1. Taxonomy (NCBI): domain Eukaryota; kingdom Viridiplantae; phylum Streptophyta; class Pinopsida; order Pinales; family Pinaceae; genus Picea; species Picea engelmannii. The sequence continues at coordinate 114,386 of ML801794.1, forward strand.
GATCAATAGAATTTCGTGGACACTGTCAACTCTAGAAGCTTCTTACGTCTCATTTTATCACTCTTCCTAGGGTATGGTGTCTACGATGTCTAAATACAATTTCTACAACAGTTTTCTCCTTACCTGGAAGTATGTTCAGTTGAATTTATTTTATACCACTGTTTATATTTTCACATTATTGAGAAAATTGGCACCCATGCATCAATTATTCCATCCACATCAGGTGATCTGTGGCCCAAGTGGAAGTATGTTCAGTTGAATTTATTTTGTACCATTGTTTATATTTTCATATTATTGAAGAAAATTGGCAACCATGCATCAATTATTCCACCCACATCAGGTGATCTGTGGCCCAAGTGGAAGTATTTTCAGTTGAATTTATTTTGTACCATTGTTTATATTTTCACATTATTGAGAAATTGGCACCCATGCATCAATTATTCCATCAACATCAGGTGATTTGTGTCCCAAGTGGAAGTATGTTCAATTGAATTGATTTTGTACAACTGTTTATATTTTCACATTATTGAGAAAATTGGCACCCAGGCATGAATAATTCCATCCACATCAGGTGATCTGTGGCCCAAGTGGGGATGGTTGATGACATGATTGTAAATTGTATATTAAGTGTTTTGACACGACGATAAACCCAACCAGCTCAAAGTTGTGTGGATATCGACTATGCATATCTGCCCATTCAAACAAATCATAATGTATTGTTAGACACCAGGCTGAAGCATTATGACATGAAAGGATTTGGTTGACAAGAGTGGAAGCATATTCCATAAAAGTGGCAAGGCATTTGCGAAGGAAGATTGTAAAGGAACGTTGTAGTCATATCAAAGATGATATGCTAGTTGATGTTGGCAATGACGACAACATGTAAAGTGATGTCTTTAATTGACTTAAGGAAAAGACATTGACAGTTGAGTAGAGACAACGAGTTTGTCAACGGATGTGGGTCAATGAAAACCACCACACAATTTGGCATTATTCACTGGTCTCTTTTATTTGCTATCTTGTGAAAAGAGTGGAAGATCCTTGTGAGGCAAGCTTGGAAGCTATTTTGTTCTGGTTTTTGTGTGCTTGGCCCCTTTGCAACTCGGGGGAATAAGGGCGAAGAAGAGTACCCCAAGTGTTGGCTAGGAAGTACTGATTAAGTCTGTATGATTAGCAAGTAAAGGAAGGGAGGGAGTTCATGGTGTGGAAGGACATATTCAACAAACATGTTTCACCAATTTCTGGTATCTATAAGTTGAAGTTTTTTATATTACGAGGGCATGAGTACAATAGATGGATAGAGTCACCATAGAATCATTTGAAGGTATAAATGTCAAGTTTTAGGTTTGCTGACAAAAGAATAATAGCCACAATGTTCTATTTTAAATATTCACTGTAAATTTGAGACGTTTTCAGAACTCAGTACATCGGTTGGATCCTCCATGCTTAAGTGAAAGATTTATATTCCATATAGCTTACATTTAAGTCTCTAATTTCATCCTTACCTGAATATGTTTGATCATAGATTTTAAGCGGTTTATGTTAGGACATTATCAATGTATTGTTGGCTGGTAATTTGAGGTGTAGTTTTGATTGTATCGTGAGTCCCTCAGTAATTTTCATATGAAATCCTACAATTTAACCATTTCATGTTTTCCCGTTGATTTTGTTTTTGAACTCTAATTACTTGCAGCATGAATGCCTATGCTATCTTGAAGTTAAATCCAAGGTTTTCAAAACTAGGGAGGCTTGTCAAGGTCTCGAGAGTTAACCATTAACTAGTGCATAAAACCTTTTCCTAAAAAAAAATTAAGCATGTGATGAGGAGCCAAAACTTAGTGCTAGGTCAAATGGGTGCCATTCGGGGCTGCAAAAATCTGGCTCTCCATAGGTTTCCTTAACTCAACTCCTTTTCTCCCGAAGTGTTCATCAGCCGAAGTTGGTCGTAAGATGAGTTAACCAACAATTGTAGGTTACCCTACCCTATTTCCCTCCTTAAATGACTTTTAATAGCCTAATCTAATGGCTGACAAAGTTTCTCCTCACACGAGTTTCTATTGTGGATATCCATTACGAAACTTTGAAGTTCGGTGTTTTTCCACTTCACATCCTGAGTTTGTTCCACCTGGATCGTTGAACCGCCGAAGAGAGTAGGATCTGATAGCTTACACTTCCTTTAGATCAATGGTTGTCATCCATTCCAGAGTTCAGAACTATGAGAGTTCATCACTTTTTCAACAACCACTCCTTTCCTTCGGAGTGTCGAACTACCAAAACTTTGGAAGGAATAGGTCTTGAAGATCTACAGTCCTTTTTTGTTCACTAGATCTATGAATCTCCTTTACTCCAGAAGTTTGAAACTTCGGGGTGTTCATACTCCTTTAATTTACCTCTTAACTTAGAGGAGATAGGAATCCAAATTAACTAAGAGATCAACATTCCCTTTACCTTGCTATGATCTATGGCTAGAAGTAACTTCAGAGCTCCGACACTTCAGAGAACTGTGTGGCTCTAGATTCCTTTGTCCGAGAGTGACAACCTTTTGGAGTGACGTGGATGGAATGCTGTCACAATCTATGACATGTCACAACATTGAGAGTGACACGTGTCACCTGAATTAGCACAGATGGAGTAATCCAAAGTACATAAAATGAGTTCCATGTGCCATATGAAATTAGTTGACATGTGGCATTGACACGTCAACTGAGATAGATTTTACGAGAATGGGGTTCCAACCCTTTATCACTTTGGGCTCCGGGTTTCTGAAGTTCAGAACTTTAGGGTGTTCATATTCCTTTACTTTACCTCTTAACTTAGTGGAGAGAGGAATCCAAATTAAGTAAGAGATCAACAGTCCCTTTACCTTGCTACGATCTATGGCTAGAAGTAACTTCGGAGCTCTGACACTTCAAAGAATTGTGTGGCTCTAGATTCCTTTGTCCCGGAGTGACATGGCCGGAATGTTGTCACAATCGATGACGTGTCACAACATTAAGAGTGAGATGTGTCACCTAAATTAGCAAAGATGACATAATCCAAAGTACCCAAAATGAGTTCGATGTGCCATCTGAAATCAATTGATAAGTGGCATTGACACATTAGCTGAGATAGAGTTTACGAGAATGGGGTTCCAACCCTTTGGCACTTTCGGCTCTAGGTTTCGAAAGTTATAGTTGTTTCACTCATGTTTCTTTTGAATCTGCAAAGGTTGAACCCCTAGATCTGATAGTCCTAGATTTACCAAAATCAACGGTCAGAATTAATCTCAGGATTTTTGGAGTTGAGGACCTTTCCCACCTTCAAAAACTTCAACCACCACCTCTTGAATGGCTGGAGTTCTGAATACTTAGATCTACAAACACATGTACCCATCATTGGACGACAAGGATTTACTCTGGAATTCGAGACTCCGGGAGTTCCCTCACCCTAACTTACTGACCCTAGTTGTGTTGGAGTAGCAAATTACTAAACCGCTGAAGAACGTAGGCTCGTATATGCAATGAACCATGATCTTTCATCATATATATGACTATTCTTCACTCTGAGACTTCATAGATTTGCAGCTACCAACCCTTATGTTGCGAACTCAAACTTGTCGAATTGTTGAATTCTTACGGATCTAATGGCTAGAATTCGCCACCAATCTATGGTGTATATTCACCTCATGATTTTGGCTTCGGGGATGAGTCAAATAGCCTGAAGGGCCTAGTCCTTCCTTCCTATGATAGAGATCTATGACCTTAGCTCAATTCATCGGGTTCTAATTGATTATCTAACTTAACGGTCATGATTAAATCGATCGTGAAGATTGATGGCTAGGAAGGATTGCAGAGTCTTGGCTAGCACGATGTTTAAACCCTCTCCTTATTTTCGCAATCGAAACTGCTTGTTGATAGTGGGACGATACCAATCGTTGATCTATTTGTAGGTGAGGATCGATAGCCTGCATGGATTGCGGAACCGAAACTGGCATGATAGTTAACTCAAATGTTGATTCTTCAATGGCTCCCCATCATTGATATACCCTTACTAAAATACGACGGTCGAGACTTAATCAGATGTTGAACTGATGACTCTCCTTTGCAACTCCCAGATCTGACGGGTGTTGTAAATTTCTCTTGGTTCAGTAGTTTTGACTCCTTCTTTGAACCCTACACCCGTGTCACTCTCAAAATTTTCCTTCAAAGGAAATACAACGCTCAATAGATCACCTCCTGAGCTTTGGACTCTATTTTTTTGAGTGCGTACTTTGTGCCTCCCTTGTGTATGTTCCCATTGTCTCTCCTGAGCTTGTACTTCTGAAATTTTTGACCTTTGCCTGACTTGAGAGGGTCTTTGTTCACTTCAGGTGTTGTATCTTATGAACCTTGGGCCTTCAAGGAGCCATCTACACACTTCTGGAATTGAATCATGAGGTGTTTCACTGTGTTACTAGAAGAGAAGCTTCAAGGTTCTCACAAAACTTTTTAACTCGTTCTTAGATCAGACCTTCTTTCATTTACAAGTTTATTTTCTTCACAGATTTTGTGGTTCACAAAAGTATAGAGTAGACCTATAGTTTCTACCTTGTGTTGAGAGTCTTTTTCGGTTGTTTTTCCTTTAAAATTTGTGATGTGGATCAGATACCTATCTTCTTGGTTGTACCCTGTAGGGTGTCACACGTTGATGGAAACATAAGTAATTTGAAACTATCACAAATGATAGATCGATATTAAGGGACTTTATTTTACTAATAATTTTCTGTCACAATTCTATTGAAATACTCCCAACCTTTAATTAGTAAGATGATGAGTTATTTTGTAATATAATACCTGGTGTTATGAGATGATGACTAAGATACTATATTCTATGTGTTAATTGAAGAATTTTTTGAAAGGAATCTTGAGATTTATATTGGACTTTGAATAGATAAAGGTAAGGGAATTAGATACTTCATTGTTCCTCGGGACAGTCACCAGTCTTGAGACCTTAAATGGTGAAAATCAATCGGATGAATCCTAGACTTGAGCGTTGATTATGTGTCTTGGAAGTCTTAACCTTGAAAGATAGGTTGGGTGGGTAGTCTTCATGTCATCTCATGTAATGTGGTTGATCCTTCATGCTTAGAGTAGTATCTAAATCTAGTTGTGGAATGGAATGAAAGAAATCAAATGTGTATTGTTGACATATGATATTATCATGTTCTGTTTGTTCAATGATGTTATATATATATATATATATATATATATATATATATATATATATATCTTCATGTTTTTCAAGTAGTTATATGACGTAACAGAGGGGATATTACAACCCAAGGCTCTGAATTGGACTTAGTACTTGGAAAGGCATAAAATTGATATGATGGTCCTTCATTCGATGAATATTTTGATTATTGCACATAAATATTTATTAGTAGGAACCATCGTATATGATTTCTAACAGGAACCTCATTTATTTTTTCTGTAGAGTATTTTTTTTTTAGATTTTAGATTCAATTTGAATTCCACATTTGAAATCCATGTATCTTCCTCATGTTACAAATATATGTAAAAAAATAATTTTAAAGAACATGACTCAAGTGTAGGAATAGAGTATTTCAAGGGAGAAAACTATGTGAGCTCTATGAGAAGTGTGATTTATTTTGTTAATACCAAAGCTTAAAGGCCACAAGTGAGAGGACTATTTTTCCAAAATTCTATGATCTTGTAGGCCTTGAATGAAGATGGGGAAGGAGGTGTTAAAGGTGGATTGAGTGGGTCAGGAGAAAATATCGGTCTGTCATTCACTATCAGGTTCAAAATTAGTAATCTTCTTTCATAACCCTTTGTCCCGCATTTATTTGTGTCAAGGGAAAAATAATTCAACCCCGTTAGCATCTAGGGAAGTAGAATTGAAATTCCCCAACTAGATATCTTTGAAGACTACTTTTAGTTTTTTTGGGCATTTTCTAACTTGTTTAATCTAAAATTGGGTTGTAAATTTACAAAAATAGTTGGAATTGTAAATTTCAGTGTTTCTGATTACATATAAGGTGTGCTAGGGGTTTTGAGGGCGTTGAATCAATTTATGCATTAAAAAAAACGATTTGAGAACTGTTAAATTGAGATTTCAACAATAATCACATTACCCCCAAAAACATTAAACATTTAAATTACTTAAAATCCTACCTCATACATGACACTTATGTGGAGAGATGGATTCTTACAAGGTATATGATTTCTTTGTATTTGTGCGGACGGTCCTCACTTAATAAACTTCATAAATAACACCTGCATTTGTGGGATATTAAATAATACACCTAATTTCAATAGATATTGATGAATACCTCCCAAAATATTTTTGTTGAACCCCCCTCCCAATACATATTTTCAATATAAAAAGCCATATTTTTACTAGATACCCCTTTTTATACCCTCCAATACCTATAAACCTCGTGATACCCCACATCCCCCTTCCAATACCTACAATATATTGACTCTATTTTTCACAATAAAAAAAACTCCTTTATGAATGAATGTGATAAGATATTGGTCAACAAGGTGAAGCCTCTATGTATTTGGGTAACCCCAAAAATATTTAAAAATTTAGTATGACATTATATATTTAGTATTACAGTGATAAATGTCTCTCTCTCTCTCTCACACACACACACATATTGATATTATTAATATTTTCAAATGTGAAATATTTCAAAATTTAATTATATATTTTTAATAAATATAAAATTGACTAGTTATTGATGATGATGATGATGATGATTAACATCTACCGAGACACATTGATCTATTTCACCTTAACATGGTAGTATATTACTTCAATTTCATTAAAATTGTATTTCTATGTTCAAAAAACATTGAGAGAAGCATTCCAAGATCGCCATAGTTTTGATGACTTAGGAGGTTAGGAATGTTTTTATTATGACAAATATTTTTTAATTGGGATCTAATTTGGGTATAGGATGGACAATCTAAAAGGAAGTTTTTTTCATCTTTTACCCTCTTAGAGTCACAAAGATGGAAGATTCTTTCACTCTCTAGTGCAAGAGGTACTTTTGATCTTCTAAATTAGGGTTGACCACCTCCTTGTAGTATGTTAATTTTCTTTTATACTTTAATTCTTTATCATACCACATATTCTCCTTAAATTTAGAAGTGATAAATTCTAGAAGTGTATTCCTTGATGATTTAGACAAAATTTGGAATCTTTATGCTATTCCCCCTTTACCCTTGTGGTTTTAGCTAGAGTTTGAAGCAATTTTGGCTAAATGGTGGTCTATGAGGAGGATAGAATACAATGCATTTCCCTAGATTTTGAGATTATAATTTATAAAATTATTTTTGATCTATTCTATTTTTAGGTCCCCTGATTTACAATAGTTTTCAAGTCCATAATAAGATTTCCACCCTCTATTTATCCAATCGAGCTTGTGGTGAATATTCCAAGATAAATTATGAAGGCACTTCTGCCAAGCTATTGTTGTTATATACAAAAGTAGCGTAGGTGTTCCTTTCGGATTTAATTATCATAATCTTTGTTGTTTGAGTCTTTAGAGTCATGCTCGTGCTATAGATGAAGTTTTTGAGGATGATGAGTTGCTTACATAGATCATAGAGACTCTTAACCATAAGAACAATATCATCAACATAAGGGAGGATGATGCCTATATTAGCTACAGTATTAGTTACAATTGAAGATATGGAAAATTATGAGTTGTTTACATAGTTCATAGGAACTCTTAACCATAAGAACAATATCCTCAACATAAAGGAGGATGATGACTATATTAGAAAGAGTCTAGCCAACACAACTTCCATCCTCCAAACAATCTTCTAACATGGAAAACATAATTTATTATTTATAAATATTTATTCCTACTACATCCTTTTCTAAAACAAAACTCGAGTAAGAATGAAAGGTGTTATTTTTCTTTAATAGGCGTAACACAAATTTGTTATTATTATGACGTAGATGCTTACTACAAACTGAAATTACGGTATTTTTTTCACATTAATATAAATTCAATTATTAAAGCACGTTGAATGATATATAATCTAAAAGAAAATCGAAAGTATTATTATGTTTATTTGAATAAATTTACATGTTTTACATTTATTTCAATAACTGTACATATTTTATGTTTATTTATTTGAATAAAGGTATTTTTTTTGGGTGTAATATATATATATTTTTTTGGTAAATGAGAGTAGAAAATTATATTATTATAGTAAATATAATACAAAATGGTGATCCTGCTTCTATTAAAAGGAAACTAGACAAGGTATGTCCTTATTGTTTATCCTTGTTAACATGTTTAAAGGTTATTGGTCTGCCAAAACTAGAAACTAGACTAGTCTTCCCTTTTAAAGTTTGAGAGACTTATTTAAAGCTCAGGCATATGTACAAACAAAGGAAACACACAAAAAACTAAAAAGTGCTTGGCCTTTAGTGTTTTCCTTTGAGGAGACTATCCTTGTCGTTTGGATCTGAGTCGGTCCTCCTTGGCCACCTGCGGGTGTTATGTCTAGATGATGGATGTATCTTAGAAATAGATGGAACTGCGCTGCAAGCCTCTCTTGTTTACTTTGTTGGTTCTTCTCTACATCCATTAACAACTTGACAGTGGTTTCTAACCTGCTGATTCCACAATGAATTTCTTCTAGAATGGGTTTTATCTCACAGTGATCCTCCTTGCGCCCCTCCTCTTCGGTAGTCTTTACATTTCCTATCAACATTTTGGTGACCCACTTCGTCTCCACCGTTCTGTAATAGAGGGTGTCCCTCGAGTGGGTGGCCCCCAAATATTTGATCTGTTCTAGTAACATTTTGTATAAATCTTCAAGAAATACAACCAAATCACAATTTTATGTTGTTTAAATTGTATTTCTCAATTCATAAATAGATTCTTTGCACTGGAATAACTCCCACCATCTCCAACATCTCCCGAGGTTTGGCGAACTCACTAGGAACGGTTTTGGAAACTTTCGAGCTTTTTGGGAGCTTCAACATCAAGAAAATGGAAGTTTGGGAACTAGTTTCTCTAGCATGAAATTAAAATGATATTAAATTAAAATGTAAATATTTTTATTCCATTAGTAGAAATACATAATTTATTACAAATATTTTCATTATAGTTATTTAAAATATCACTATAAAACAAATACTAAACTCCACTAAATATTATTTTAAAAATTATTTAAATAAAAAAACTTAATACTACTCACTTTATAGTTCTGCATATGAAAAACTTTTAACCTATGTATATTTTCCTTCAATCCCAAACTAAACATAAAAGTCTAAATCAATACCCTATCCATGAGAAACATTTTCTCAAGTTTGCGATAGCTATCAGCCAACCATATCATTGACCTTTATTGTGTTTTCATAATATAAAAGTAGTACTATGTAGATTTTTCCAATCAGAACAAGAATAATGCTTCAAATTTACAAAGATGTTTGAAGTTTATATATATAATTTAATTTTAAAACCATGTTAAAATTTTATATATGTATTTTCAATTTAGTTTATGGTTTTCTAATCAGTTCTTTATTGATATTAAAATTATAATATTGTGTTAAATATATTCATATAATTATTAGTACAAATTAAATTAGTAATTTCTATATTGTAATTGTTGCATTATGAGCAAAGTTATCTCAAGATTTAAAATGTATCATTATCTCCATACATTGTAACCTAAAATATCATTGTAATCTAAAATATTTTTTATATTTTTTTAATATATATTATTTCTGCTCACAATTTCATTTTTCCTGCAAATTTGGGGGAAACTTCTACTCATTCCTAATACTCTCCTTCCAGAAACTTGTACAACATAAGTTAAACTACTACACATTATTTAGGCCATACCAAAATTTCCATTGTTGTTCAAGTTTCTTACTGTATTTTTAAAATCAGTGGTAAAACACAAAAAAAATGTTTTAAGCATTGTAAATTACTTGCTTAAAACCGGTGTTAAAATAGAAAACTGTTTTAGACATTGTAATTTATTTGGTTCCATTGTTGTTCAAGTTTCTTACTGTATTTTTAAAATCAGTGGTAAAACACAAAAAAATGTTTTAAGCCTTGTAAATTATTTGCTTAAAACCGGTGTTAAAATAGAAAACTGTTTTAGACATTTTAATTTGTTTGTGACACTATTTGTTTATGGATTCCTTAACCATATTAAACATTAAAAAAATATATAAGTCTACGCAGTGCAAAAACCTTTTCTATATACAATATGGAAGTCTGGGCAGTGCAAAATCAAATATTAAATTTGAAATTAAGAGTGTTAAAACGAAAGATTGTTTCAGGCGTTGTAATTTATTTGTGAATATAAACAAGTTACATTAATAACCACGTTAAATTTTAAAATATATATTTTTATAAGATATATAAGTTTTTGTAATGAAAAAGTATTTTTTATATACAAATAGAAGTCTACCCAGTACAAAATTAAATTTTGACGAATTTTAATTTATTGAATATTCACTAGTGAATTTATTAATATTTATATTTAATATTTGTATACAAATTAAATTAATTATTTTTTACGATACGAAATCCCATTGCAATGGCACTTGTTTCTTCCTGTATGTCTATCTGTCAATTCCTTATCCACACCCTTCTTTGGCGATTGAGCTCTTACTTTCCGATTTTCCCAAAATATCCCCAGTCTATGAAAACGAAAACCAGCCCGTCCAGTAGATTGTCAATCTAGTTTATATAGACGGTTGATAATCGTTGAACGAAATTTATCATCATTGTCCGAACTTCGTCTGGTCAATAGAAATACCATGTTGCCGACTTTGCTTTTTGGGTTCTGAAAGCGTCACAGAAAAAAGAAGGTTGCCTCATGAACGACTATGAAGGTTCTCTGAAAACGCATTTTCAAGCTATATTCCAAAGAAGATCTTTTTGTGTCCTTTCCTCTCTCTGGTTAGAATGGAATGAGATGTCTTCAGATCTTGTATCTCAAGAACCTGTATATTTACGTGCCCGGTATTCCCTGCATATGGCTGTAAATAGAGAATGACAAGGTGGTCGCCTCGACATTCGCAGGCCTTCCATACTGAAAACGATTCCAGATGTATACTTTGGTCCGCTAATATAATGGCGAAAAGGACCTGGTGGGGAGCTTCTGCCGTTGAAAATCAGGACGGAACCGAGACCAGAAAGGGTCCGTGGACTGTTGAAGAGGATTTGCAGCTTACTAGCTATATATGTTTACATGGGCAAGGACGCTGGAGCTTTCTCGCCAAAACAGCCGGTGAGTAGGATTAAAGATATATAAATACGTTCATCTGTGGTTGTTTTAAGTCTTTCTCAATATGACCTTGTGCAGCGGGGGGTTTGAGTTTTTCTGAATAATAAGTGGTTATTATTGCTTAGGATTTCAAATTGATGATTTGGGATTAAATTTTCTCGTCTAACGGCCTCTTAGGGAAAGCAGAGAGATTAATACGTCTCCGAGTATGTAGCTTTCTTTGTTAGACGAAACTTGAAATATATGTATTGTGCAGGGCTCAACAGAACTGGCAGGAGCTGCAGGCTAAGGTGGATTAACTACCTCCGGCCTGATCTCAAGCGCAGCGAGATCACGCCTGAAGAAGAACGTTTGATTACCGAACTTCATGAGCGTTGGGGAAACAAGTATACTACATGTTCATAAAATGCAATATACTTAGGGTTGACTCTGATATTTAGTATATATGTCTTTCTAAATATATGATAATTCAAATGGTCAGGTGGTCTCGCATTGCACAGAGTTTACCAGGACGAACGGACAACGAAATCAAGAATTACTGGAGAACTCGTATCAAGAAAAAACTTAATCTACAAGATAATGGCAGCAGCAGCATGGATGCAATCAACCGAGTACAATTTGAACGTTCAATGAATTCTTACTGCCACACAACTTCATCTCAAAGATTGCCTGACCTAGACAGTGCAGAGCCTGCTAGCTTCCCAACTCAAAATACCGAGGAGACAGCAGTTCAGACAAACAAAATTCCAAATCTGCAAAATGATATTTTGCCACAGCTCAGTCCGAGTAGGGAAGTGAATTATGAGTATGGATCGCGTGGAGAAATTCACGGTTCTGAAATAAACGATGATGGGCAACCGCTGGCAGTTTTGCAGGATCATTTGGAAGGATCAGACAACCTGTTCGGGACAAGATCGCCTTACAATTTCTCAGTAGATTCTCTTGCAACTATGCTATCATCTGAGCTCTGTGCAGACGGTGACACTCAATATGGAAGAATACCACAGTCCCCTGAGACGTTTTCAGACAGCGAGAGTTACTTGAATTCTTATTGGGATGTATTATGGAACGATGGATGAAGAAGATGACTGTTTCATTACCAGTCAGCATTCCCCATCTTAGGATGACAAATGATCATATCAGGGCACAGTAAAAAAACACAGGAATTCCATGAAGTTGAATTGTTTGTTCAATATATTTTTTCCAGATCCCGTCTGATCAGTAGAATTTCGTGGACACTGTCAAGTCTAGAAGCTTCTTACGTCTCATTTTATCACTCTTCCTAGGGTATGGTGTCTATGATGTCTAAATACAATTTCTACAAAAGTTTGTTCCTTACCTGGAAGTATGTTCAGTTGAATTTATTTTATACCACTGTTTATATTTTCACATTATTGAGAAAATTGGCACCCATGCATCGATTATTCCATCCACATCAGGTGATCTGTGGCCCAAGTGGAAGTATGTTCAGTTGAATTTATTTTGTACCATTGTTTATATTTTCATATTATTGAAGAAAATTGGCAACCATGCATCAATTATTCCATCCACATCAGGTGATCTGTGGCCCAAGTGGAAGTATGTTCAGTTGAATTTATTTTGTACCATTGTTTATATTTTGCACATTATTGAGAAATTGGCACCCATGCATCAATTATTCCATCCACATCAGGTGATTTGTGTCCCAAGTGGAAGTATGTTCAGTTGAATTGATTTTGTACAACTGTTTATATTTTCACATTATTGAGAAAATTGGCACCCAGGCATGAATAATTCCATCCACATCAGGTGATCTGTGGCCCAAGTGGGGATGGTTGATGACATGATTGTAAATTGTATATTAAGTGCTTTGACACGACGACAAACCCAACCAGCTCAAAGTTGTGTGGATATCGACTATGCATATCTGTCCATTCAAACAAATCATAATGTATTGTTAGACACCAGGCTGAAGCATTATGACATGAAAGGCTTTGGTTGACAAGAGTGGATGCACATTCCATAAAAGTGGCAAGGCATTTGCGAAGGAAGATTGTAAAGGAACGTTGTAGTCATATCGAAGATGATATGCTAGTTGATGTTGGCAATGACGACAGCATATAAAGTGATGTCTGTAATTGACTTAAGGAAAAGACATTGACAGTTGAGTAGAGACAACCAGTTTGTCAACGGATGTGGGTCAATGAAAACCACCACACAATTTGGAATTATTCACTGGTCTCTTTCATTTGCCATCATTTGTGCGATCATTCATTGGATGAGTAAGGCTGTCATTTGTGCGATCATTCATTGGATGAGTAAGGCTTAGTCATTTTTGCCTTTTATTTACGATCATTCCTTTAGATAAGTAACGACAAAACTATATTATTATAACGTTGAATTTATATGGAATATACATCTCTTCCCACTATATAATTTTTCATTTTCTTTCCAACTTTCTATCTATTTCTTTTTATATTTGGACATATATTTATGTGTTAACATGGTGAAATTATTTATTTAAAAATTTATTTTATATAATATTATTATTAAACGTGGTTATAAAAATTAGTGATGAAGTTGTGGTAAGATTTTAATTAAAATATCAAACTTTATCAACTAGATTATTATTATTTATTATTATTATTATGTATATGGAAGAATACAAAAATTTGAAGAGAAAATCTATATTTGTGTTAAAAAATAAAAATTATTTATTAAATTGAATTTTTTATTTGAATTTTTTTATTAATATAAATGAAGAAATATAATTATTAATGTAGATATTAAAAGGTGAAAATATATAAAATATTGTATTGTTAGTGGTGTTGGTGGTTCACTAAAACCTAGATTGGTCTATAGAACCTTAAGAAAGGTAAGAGATTACTTGGATTTATTTAAAATATTATTAAGATGATTCGAGTGAATTAGGATAACCATTCCAAGATCACTATAGTTTTGATGACTTAAAAGGCTACAAAAGTTAATATTTGCCAAAAAGTTTTTTTCATCTTCAACCCTTTGAGTGTCAGAAATGTGACATTCTTTCATTTGATGGTATTTTGGGTATTGTCTAGCTTAGAGTTACACTATGTGAACTTCATAAAGAAAGAAGCACAGAGCAGCTTGTTGAACTTAGATTCTCGTGGGTGGTTTATTATTTGGGGCAACTTCTTTTACGAGCAAGCAAAAAGAAAGCGAAGCCAGCATTGATCCAAGTCATGAGTGGGAAGGAATGAAAGGTCACTTGATGACTTGGATCAATATCTTAAAGTCCCTCGGATTCAAGCCAATAGGATGTTATCGTATATCTTACGGAATGCTTCAAGTCGCCAATAACACTCCCCTTCTTTCGCTTTTCTGAGGTGATTCAGACAAAGACAAGGTCAACGGTAGCTGGAAGAAAGTACATCTATCTTGATCTCTGAATTGGCTAATTAGATCTCTGAATAGGAGACATAGTGGGTGATGGGGGGTCCTTCTTTCTCAGTCTTTAGGTAAATGACATTGTAGCCCCCATCTCATGAGAATTAGTTCTTATTTTAGCAATATTATTTCGCTTTCTTATGCTAGTCTAAATAGATACATACTTTTGATCTTCAAAATTAAAGTTAAGGATCTCCTTATAATATCCAAATTTTATTTTATTCTCTAATTCTTTATATATATAATAATATTTAAATTTAAAATTTAAAATCTTTAAAATTAAAAAATATAATATTTTATTAAAAAATATTTAGTAATATAAAGTATAACTATTTTTATTTAAAATTTTGCAAATGATTCTAAAATTTAAAAACCATATATCATCGAATATATTATTGTTAATTAAACAAAATTAAATCAATTATTTTTGACAATTTTATTCAATTTACATCTAAAGAAAAATAACGTTCTTATTTATTTTTAATAGAAATAACCTTCAATATTATTTACTTTAACTTTTTAATATTATTTATTTTTATTTTTTAATATTATTTACATTAACTTTTTATTCAGTAAAGTTATCTTCATTTATTCTACAATTCTTATTTATTTTTAATAGAAATAACCTTCAATATTATTTATTTTGACTTTTTAATATTATTTATTTCAATTTTTTAATATTATTTAAATTAACTTTTTATTCAAGAAAATTCTCTTCATTTATTCTACAAATGAATCAACATAATGCTTAATTATTCTACAAAACTTAATTATTCTACAAATAAATCAACATAATGCTTAATGTGAAGCATTTACTTTTATTTTGTTTTTAAGTATATGTTAACAACTATATATTATGCCAGAAGAAAGTGAAGTATTTATTCTACAAATGCATCAACATAATGCTTAATGTGAAGCATTTACTTTTATTTTGTTTTTAAGTAGATGTTGAAAACTCTATATTATGCTAGAAGAAAGCGAAGTATTATATGAATTAAATTTATATTAGTACATGTGGATCTTGACTATTATTTGTGAAGTATTATATTAATTAAATTTATATTAGTTCATGTGGATATTGATTACTATTGTTTATTTTGAAATGGGTTTTGAATATTATTTATTTATTTTGAAAGAGATGACAATGTTATATTATTTAGATTTTTTATTGTAATATCATATTATTTTTATTTTTTATTGGGATAATATATTTTACATTATTGAAAATTTGAAAATTAAAGTTGATATTAAAATTAGATTTAATTTTGAATATTTGAAAATTACTTTTAATATTGAAATTGAAATTATTATTTCATTTCATATTATTGAAAATTGAAATTGAAATCAATATAGATTTATTAACAATTACTTATTTTCAAATATGTAGTATCCTATTTAGATTTATTTAATTACTTATTTTGAAACATATGTATTATTATTATTTATTTTTTTAATATTTTAAAATTAAAATTAAAATTGAAATTAGAATTATTATTTTATTTTATATTATTGAAAATTTGAAGATTAAATATGAAATTAATATATATTTATTGATGATATTTTCAAAACAATTTATTCTAATTTCCTAATAAAATGTTTAATTTTATAAAGTAAACAATTATAATTTGAAATATAATCAATATACAAATTTGTGAAAAGAGATTTATTTGGAGTTTGTTTAAAAAGAAAAATGACTAGAACTTAAATCTTATCCTACTAACCATACATATTAAAAAGAAGTGCTAAAAAACATGGATTTTGGAGATAGGTTTTCTCAAGCCCATTTTATAGGATGTGATTTTAAAAAGAACTTAAATCTTATCTTACTAGCCATACATATTAAAGAGAAGTACAAAAAACATGGACTTTGGAGATAGGTTTTCTCAAACTTATTTTATAAGATGTGATTTTAAAAAGACATTGAAGAAAGATAAAACCATTTATTTACACTTAAAAAATTCCCAAATTACTAATTTTATGTGTGAGATCGAAAGGACATTGACTAATATTGTACCAGAACTATAAACATATCATAAACATAATATATTTATGATAAAAAAGTGATATTTATGGTTTTGACAAAATGTTCTTTTATATAGAAAGTTATAAAGTACTTTGTTAGGAAGGTGTTATTTTTATATTTTAATTGAATTCTGTGGAATTCATGTACTGAATTTTCAAAGTTTTAAGCATCATCTACTTTACCTTTTATTCTCTTAAAGAAGGTGAAATTTTGTGTTCCTATGTTGTGCATTGATAATGTTTTGTAAAATTCATAAGTATATTTTGCACGTCTTTTTCTCATTCTTCTAGCTCCCTACACTATTTTTTTTTCCTCATTTCATACAGTTCTTTCATTGACCACATATTTCTTATTTTCGTTTCATGACTACTAGTACAATACCTTCTACAACCATAGCTCATAATCCTAAGTGAGGTTTATATAGATAATTTTATTTTACTAATAATTTTGGCTTGAATAGATTTATGTTTTTTTAAGGGATAATTCTAGCTCATAATCCTAAGTGAAGTTCATAAGAATAATTCTATTTTACGAATAATTTTGGCTTGAATAGATTTATGTTTCTTTAAAGATAATTCTATTTTGCAAACACTTTTGCCTTAAATAGATTTATGTTCCTTTGGTCCTAAATAGATTTATGTTCATTATGATGGGAATCATCATGCAAATGATTCACTTTCCTGTAGACATAAATTCATAATGAACAGGGTCAAAGAATCCCAAAAGTTGGTACACATGTATATAGATCAAGAATGGTAGTAAATTTTCTTTCGTAGCACAAATGCATGGAAATGACATGGATTGATTTTTATAGATGCATTGAAGAGAAAAATCATCATCACATTAATAGAGTGTGGAAGAGGATTGCACCAATTATTGAGCAATAAAAATTCAAATGTTTTGGAAATCCATCATTTCTACCTAGTGTTGAAGCTACAAATATAGTCTTGCAATTCCATAATCCCAAATGAACAAAGTCCAACAATTCCATAATTCCAAGAAATGTGAGACATAATATTTTTCTATTTAAACCTTACTTTCACTATTATTCTAAATTGACTAGTAGGGTTCAATCTTGATTTGTTAAAAAATGATGTTTTTAATGAATTTATGGAATCTACATGAATTTGTGAGTGTAGTGAGTAGTTTTTTTTTTTTAATCATTTTCAAATCATTTTCAAATTATTTCTTATCCTTGAAATTGTATTGCAAAACTCAAATGAGAAACCCCTAGTTCAACACCAACATAAGACACTCCATGTTTTGTGATTGTCACCTGACTCTACTTCTTTCTCTTATTAATCATTGCTACTCTTTGTAAGTGCACATGCACCTAACACACCTTTGAAACCAACTAGTGAAAAAATTAGGAGTGAGCACTAGCCCCAATCAAGGTCAACACTAAATTGATCATGGTATTCTTCTTAGATATGTCTTCTCTATTTCAATTGTATCTTAATTTGGATATCAATCAAGAATGTATAGAATGGTAAGTAGATATGAAACCACACCATGAACAAACAACATATATTATTGGTGAAAGAACATATATTAGAATCCCTTCATCCCATTGACATCCTTTCTTCCCAATAGCTTGAACAAACAAAACAACTTAGAAAAATAATTCGCTCAAGAAGCCTTTGGATTGAACTAATATTTTTGGTTTAAAGATAAATCAGAATATTAATGTTCCTTATGGTAACATAGGTGTTAAGCCCTAATATTGGCTCATTACCCCTTAATTGGGGCATATTATATTAGTAATGTTATTTCATTTATGTTGGCTTTAGGCCATTAGTTTTAATTATATCTCCTAGTCTCCTATATATACCAAGGAGACATTTTCATTTTGAATCATCTTGTACTTGAGCATTTGAGTGGGGTAAAAGGAGGTTTCCCCCTCAAAGAGGCTTATTATCTGAAATTCTCTCTTTTTCAAGGGGTTGAGTACTTTTCTTGAGGTTTTTCTATGCTATATTGATGTTTGGTTCTTAACATATGGTATCAGAGCTCAAGGTCTTGGGGTTTCACTGCTACATCTAAGACACCGTGGAATTTTTGCTATAACTTTTTTTATACAATGTTTCAGAAGGAACTGCTTGGAGGATATTTATCAGATGGATCAAGGTACATTAGGTTCAAAATTCATCTCCTCAGGCCTTATACTTTCATAGATACAGCCTGTACAAGATAGGGTTCTGAAATCATCCTGAAATGAGTCATTGCAGAATTTTTGCTATAAAATTTTTTCTGTAACGTTTCATACCCTGAACTCTGGAGGCCATTTATAGAAATTAGGAAGGTATCTGTGGTAAAAATTTAAATTTATGGGTCATCTCAAATTTGTAGATACACCTTGTGTAAGATAGGGTATCTGACTAGTCCTATTGACTAGTCTCAAGAAGGTGTTCCAGGTAAAAAAATCATAACTTCTTGCTAGAGTATCCAAATTGAGTGGGATTGGTTTCATTGGATCGTCTACAGTTTGTAGTATTTTGGGTGCAAGTTTCATAATTTGATATCAATTAGTTTGTGCGGGGCATGCTATACAAGTGAGATCTCCTAGAAAGGACAAAAATCGGCAAGTTGTGAGGAAGTTACCGTAAATTCCACTTGGCACATCAAATTTTTATCATACCTGTGGCATTGTAGAGAAGAAATATCAGAGAACTACCTCAAATAAATTTGCATACCCATAAGGGCCGAAACTTGGGAGATAGAACATAATAAATATTGTCTAGCAGAACCGCCTCAAAATCAAGATTCAAAAGTGATACTTGGCCAACATGCCACCAAAAAAGGGACCTTCTACACCAAATAAACCTCCAGAAAATCCTAATTGGACTCTTGATGAAGGTGAAAAAATGCGTAGGGACATAAATGAACTACAAAAGAAGATGGATTCAATGGAGGCTAAGTTGGATACTAAGATGGATGGCTTAAAAGGGGAGATCATGGAAGTATTGAAAAATTTCGTAACAGACAAGACACCCGAAAGTGAAAATGCATCCCATGAAATTCATGATGAGGACACAAGGAAGGTGAATCAAGAATGGAGAAACTCCAACTTTGGTTTGAAGACCAACCACGTTCCTAAGATTGATATGAGGAATTTTGATGGCAACGACCCAATCACATGGATACTTCAGATGGAGCAATTCTTTGATCTCCATAATGTGCCACATACACAAAAGGTACGAATTTCTTCTTTATATTTAGAACCTAATCAATTTGTTTGGTATTGATGGATTTGTTCTCGCAAATCACTCGTCATTTGGACAATTTTCATAGAAGAAATGATAGCACACTATGAGGATACAAGGAGCAATACCTTCTTTAGCCAATTGATAAATCTCAATCAAAAGGGTTCAGTTACCGAGCACATTGAGAACTTCCAAAGATTGAATATAAAGGTAACCGATAT
>ML801794.1:156163-172114 GCA_009831015.1 Picea engelmannii
ATTGAAACAGTGACACAAAAACAGTCAAAGCTAATTAATGTAATCATTGTTTCATTCATAAACAACTCTAAATAAAAGAAAAACATGCATCTACTAACCTCTAATTGATCAGTCAACTGAGTTTATCTTCCTATGTTGTATGAGCTCCTGCCTGTACTCTTGTTAAGAGAAACCTATAACAAAACAATACTAGCACTTCCAGAGTACATTCAAAGAAGTATTTGATATTGGAGTAAATTAATAACAACAGAAAGACATCTAATTAAAAATCTCGTGATGTTAGGATGATCAATATTTAAGAATGAGAGAAAACTCAGATCTGAATATTGATGTTATCCAACATTTAACATTAATAATAAATTCAAAAATTATCAAATGATAGATCGATCACACATAAAAAATGGAATAAGAAATTCTGGACAACATATAACATTTAACAGTATGAAAATACCATATGATGATAAGATAAAGCTAAAATCAACCATAATAATATTCTCATAACACAACAGTAATGAAATAACGAAATGGAATAAGCATCACACAGGTCTAAAGCCAAAGATGGATTGTTTTCCCATATTCTTTCTCAAAATCACATGCCCATATTGTAGTCCTGGAAGATTTTTTTGGGATAATAGACTCTTAAAGATAGAAAAAAATTAATACATAAATGATAGCAATTAACCATGTATTGATAAAAAAGACTAAAGCTAATTTAAATCAATGCATAATCAATTATTCAAAGAATATGAAGATATTATAATGAAAATAAAACCATTTTACTTACAGGACAAAAACCATTAAGCAACCTGGAATTCCATATTCTTCTTTGAAAATACTCGTCCATTCTTCCAAAGATTCCAACGATTTGTTACTCCATTTGAAAAGAAAAAAAGTTTACAAAATCAATAATATACAGAAGGGAAAGGATAAAAATTATCCTCTCAATTTCCTCTATCTCCATGGCTCTGAACTTTCTCATATATTTATACAATGAATGAACAGTTTGGGCATCACTAATAATTTTTTCCACCTGAAATTTGTCTCATAAAGAGACACAAACATCTCTCAAATCATGCATTTTTTGGGGAACATATATATGCGGAAGCTAAATGGGTCCATTTGGGAGATGGGTTTTCAACCGTTTCTTCAAATGCCTCACGGTTTGGTTGCAATCAGTCCTGCCAAATCGTCTATCTGATCTTGACGCCTTTCCAAATTTTATCTGTTCTTGCTCATAAAATTATTTGCAACAATCCAATATTAATTTTGGATCAATCATATTGAACTTATTTAGATAATAAAATCAAGCCTTGATTAGATCCATACCAAATAACTGGTAATAGAAACCTGTGAAGGAAAAAAAAATACCTAAATTAATAACTTAAAAATTGTGAATAAAGCAAAATCTTGAACAATAAAATAAAAAATGAATTTAAACTAACTATAAGTTATAAACAAAGATTGTTTATACTTTATTTTCAAATATGATCTTAAAATTCTAGAAGCTTCAAGTTAATGGAGAAGAGAAAAATATTGATTTTGGTTTTTTACAAAATCAAACCAATGATAGATAATTCTTTTATTTTTATTTTGAAATGAGATGCAAAATGAAAAAAGAATTTAATTAATTAATATCACCAAATGATTTTATGAAAATAAGAAACCAACCAAGATATTATTTTAAATTAAGTATTGAACACATTATTCAAAATAGTCAAACTTGCTAATGAGCAAAAGAAAGAGCTCATAATCATAATTTAAACGAAAGTAAACAGTTGATAAAAATGAAGGTTTTTGTTTAAATTGAGATTTTTATGCTCGTTTCTAAATTTTGACATATACTCTTGTAATGAATGTCTCATACTATAGTGAATGTCTTAAGTTTGTCCCAAAGCAAGCCAATGTATGGAACTATTTGAAAAGTTTGATTTTGTAGCTCATTATAATTATCAAGATTCTAATGGGGGCGCTTTAAATTTTGTAAATATTTAAGGGGAGTTGTTGGGGCCCAACAGGTTGGAGCCCTGGAGGGAGAAGTATGGGGATAAGTTCCTCAGTATGAGGCCTGGATCAAACCTGGAGACCTATGAGGGCAGCTAGAACTCTTAGAGCCATAGTGCTATGAGACTTTTTGCCCAGCCTATACTGGAGACTTGGAAGGATAGGGGTACAGCCTAAGGGACTAAAGTACTGAGAAGGGGGAATAATACCTTGGTTTGTTTAGGTTTATGAGGAATGAGAGACTATAGGTTGGGGTGATGTTCATGTTTGGTACCTTGGCTAAAACCATGTTGGTATTGATTGTTGGTCGTGATTGGCTTGTGGAGTCTTTTCTCTAGTGGAGTCATAGCCCCAACTCGGGGGTGATCCACTCATGGGAGATTATGAGAAGTGAGATCTATGGTTGGGTGGAACATCGTAGGTCTATAGCTGGTTGGTACCTCCATAAAATATAGGTACCATGTTTTTATGTGATTTAATGTTATTACATTATGTATTGATGTGTTAATTGTTAAATGCTTATATAATCTGTGTGTATTTTTACATTCCTGGACTGATAATGTATTATGCATAATTCTTCTTGTAAAATTGTTTGATGGAACATGTTTGTCATATGGCATTAGTGATTGGATGTGATTATGGTGAAATTAGAGGGAAATTGTGAAATTTCCTAGTACCCTGCCATTCCAGCAGGCCACAAAAGAAATCACAATGCGGTTTTACATGGGATCCATCGTGCATAGAGTAGGAACCAAGAGGAACAACATAGCATGTGTGCATAGAAGAAGTACAAATGGAGACATGGGAAATACCCATGGAGAAAAACATTGGGCGGAAGACAGGCATGGATACAAATATGCCAGAGACATCTGAGCCATCAAAAGCCCAAAAAAAGAGAATAGGGGAGCAATAAAGTGGCTCCAGGAAGAAGTTGAAGGCGCACATAAAACCACTGGAAACATCACTGAAATCAAATGATGTTGAACTAATAGCCACGATATTTGAATATTGAATGTCATAGGTATGGGAGAATGTCAAGAACCACAGGGCTTCGATTCTGGAGAAAGTATAGGAAGTGAAAACTACATTGGAGTAGTTGTGGATCAGGGTAGAGAAGCAATAGAAAGACAAACCAATACAAGCTAAGGAAGGAGTTCTTATTGGAGAAACAATGCAAATTACAATGCAGGGGAGAGCCAATTTTATCACCACCCATGAGATATTGATCATCGACGAGGAGAAAACATAGAGGCCATTGAGTGACATTAAGACATTGGACATGGAATTGCCCAAGATCCTGACAAAGGTGTTTTATAAACTATATATTAGCATCGCGCTGGAAATTCGGTCTAGGGAAAGGTATAATGCTACGAATCTACAGATAGCGCAGGAAAAAAATATCACAATGAAGGAAGAAGCTAGACAAGAAGGGAAAGTGAAGAAGATAGAACAACAAAAATTGGATGAGATGGAGACGCATATTATCATAGTATTACAAGCCATCCTAAACAACATAGAGTCAGAGGGATATATACAGAGGAAAATATGAAGAAAATACTGGAGACCTTGGAGAAGTACAAGGACCAGATAAAGGAATTGGAGGAGCATGTAGTAGCCACTACTCCTTCGGAAGAAAGAGCACAGAGAGAAAAAGACACAACAGAATATGAAAAAATTATAGCGCAGACCATACATAGGATGACAGAGGTGCTGGAAAAAAGTGGCCAGTTGTGGACACAACTCTTAGAAGATGGAAGCTTGCAAGACCTACAAGAAAGGGAAGAGAAGGCACATGCGGTAATGCCAGACTTAAAACAATGACATAAGACAATGTCACTGCCAGCAAAGATTAACAGGCCTGTAGAAATGAAGAAACTACAAGCTGAGGAGAAAGTAGTGTTAGCTGAGAAAATTGCACAACAAGCTTAGTTGGAGCTATTGCAGGATAAGGATGAACAACTAGTCATGGATATTGATGCAGTAAAGACAAGGGTGGAACAAATAGGATTAAAATGAGGAGACATATTAAATCCTCTAGTCACTGTGCAGATGGTAGAAGCCATGGTGAAAAAGAGCAACCAAGCCCGAGAGAAATTCCAGCATATAGCACATATGTATCAAGCACTGGCATAGGCAGTACAAGATGTAGGAGTCCGTGAGTTACTCAGGATGAGTCATGATGTCAATGTTGGGGGCCTATTGGCACAGGAAAATTTTGGGAGAAAACCAAGGAAATTTTGAAGATTTCAAGACAGCGCTGAAAAATACGGAGTGCGTCAGAATTAGAAGAAAAGAAGCGCCGAAAAAAGAAGAAAATAAGTGTCGAGAAAAGAAGTTACAATGTGGAAAAATTGTTGTGCAAAGGGTGGAAAGTGGACAAGCACCAACTTGGAGCAATGGTTGGATTGAGGAATAGCCGAGATTAAATCAAGGAGAAAGTAGACATACTTACTCCGCTTAGAGTTAGGATTTTTGTAAGGGCTTTATCCCATTCTTGTTGTATAAGTAGAATGTATTAGGATGTTGAGAGGGTTGTTAATATTGTCATTTTTTGTTGGTGTGTGTATTTTTGAGGTTGTAGTAGATCCTTTAGTTGAGTAAGAGGTCTTGTTGAGAGATGTGGGCGATCTATGGAGATTGGGTGTAATGAAGGAAGAAATGTATAGTGTGAAACACTAGATATTGCATGAATATGAATAAAGAGCCAAAGCGACAAATCTTTGTGGATGTAGCCCCAAGGAGGGGTGAACCACAATATATCTGTGTTTTGTAAAAATGTATGCATTGTTTATGATTGTATTTGATTTAATAAGTTTATGATGAACATGTTAAATTGTAAGGGAAATAGCACTATGAACTAAGAATAAACTAATGAAATATACAGAATAGTACTAAGTAAGTTAATGTTATAACTAGTGTTCAGATCTGAATCTTGTGGTACAGTAGATGAATATCTGTCATGGAATACATGAAACTATAATGGATAATTAAGGGTTTTTGGAATATTAGAGTTTATTGGTCTAAACTAAGATCTAATGAGGCTTTGAGGGATAATAATTAGTAGATCTAATTCCTTTGAGAGAGAAATGCATCCCATCTCATGGTTGCAGACATCTGAGTTCTGCGACCACCCATTGAATTCATCTCAGGTGAGACTGCACAATGCACTTTGTGCATTGTGTTTCCTTCTGGTATCCATAAGGGTTTTTGGTAATCCTATAGTTAGAACTAGGGTCAGCCCATAAGTAAACCAACAATGGTTCCATTTTCAGTCGGAACTCAAAAGATTAGATTTGGAGGAATGTATCACATAGTGTAGAGTGAGGGTTTAAGAAAGGGGATGTGTTTAGGTTGGAACCCCACAAAAGAAGAGATTGAAAGATGGTTGACAGTCCATGAACTAGATTTTTCCCATAAAGATAATATAAGCTTTAGGTTTAAACCAAGACAGTATTTGGAAAGATACGTATTCAACAAAATACATGAGAGTTTCTTTAGTGAGTTTTCTACGCTATTGTAGGAGTGGATAATATGATTAATATATAACCATATGAAAAATAGATTTAGATTAGTGGAGTGGACATAAGAAATTATTGTACAGTTGAAAAGGGTAAATAATAAATTCACGCGTGTATTAGATTTCTGTCTATACACGATTGTGTTGGGGTATATCACTAAGTTCGCAAGAGATACATCGAATTATTACAGTATAGAAGAGCCAGATTTTATTAAGGGTACAAGGGGAAGGTACATCATATCGTTGTACACTTTGATCAAGATATTATTCCATGATAAATGGGTATTAACCATGGAATTAGACAGCTAAACTAGCTTGTGTGCATGGGGGGGTTAGGGGAAACACTTAGGAAGGTATAAGATGGAGGGGGAAATGGATAGAAAAGAGCGCAATAAAGAGAAAGATCCCATTATGATGGATCAAGAGGAGATCCAAGAAATTATATAGAAGGAATGAATGATGCATAGTGGAAGACCCTACCAGTATAAGCTCAATAGGAAGAAAAGAGCAGTAGCTGAGAGGGAAGGCTTGAAGAGTGATGAGGAAGAGGTAGAGGATCCATGTTCTATCGATCATATTGAATATATATTGCATGCCACATATGAAAGAAATACTATAGGAGCGGGATATCATGAGGAAGATGATACTCCTTTCCATATTTGAATCAGTGTAGAACCTACAACCCCATGTATGACTAGGACATCAACAAAGAAATATTTTTTTAGAGAACCAATGAATAGCAGTCAGGGGAATCTAGGAGATCAAAATAATAGTGAGGGTACAAGTGGAAGTACCAGTAGTAGTACAGGTAGTGGTACAAGTGGAAGTACCAGTGGAAACACCAGTGGGTGTTCAAGTCCGAACAACACTACATAGATAGTAGTATCGCGTGGAGAAGGTACAAGACATTCAACAATGGCAGGTGTATATCCAACGCTAATATTACCAGAGTTTCATGATGATGAAACAAAGGACCCAAAGAAGCACCTATTCATTTGCGAGAGAATATGGGAAGAAAAAATAATCACTGATGAGGCAACAAAAGTAGCGCAGTTATCAATGACATTTAGAAACTGCATGTTGGATTGGTACATGAATCTAGCAGTAAACCCTGGTCAGCCCATAAGTAAACCAACAAAGAAATAAAAAGAAGTGTTAGAAAACATCACCATCACTCACCAAGGCATTCCAATAGGATAAAACCTAATATCTCAAGTCCATCCCCTGTCAGGAAGCATAAGAGGAAGTCTGGGGTGGATGAGATACAAGGAGAGATGAACAAAATCAAACCTCCTACATTTGATGGTGAGCACAAGAAGGATGAAGATGAAAAGATATGGCTTCTAGGAATGAGAAAGTATTTTCAATTACATAATTACTCTTCACATGCAAAAGGAAGAATTTCCATCTATCAACTCAAGGGAAAGGCATCCATGTGGTGGGACCAATTTGTGCAGGTGCAACACATTAAAGTGAAAAATGTTACTTGGAAGGAATTCAAGAAGTATTTTCAAAAGAAATACTTGACTAATAGATACTATGACAAGAAAATGAAGGAGTTCTTTGAACTCAATCTTGGGAGTATGACCATATATGAATATGAAAGAAGGTTTTTAGAACTACTAAAGTATGTTTCTTTCATTAAGGATGAGATAGTTAATATTTAGAGGTATTTGAGTGGGCTTCCATCATTCATCGGTGACAATATACAATATGATGATTCCAAAGAATTGGAGGAGACCATAAGGTGAGCTAAATGTCTTTATGATCAGCATAAAGAAAGGCCACTTTTCCAAAAATCTTGGGAAGACAAGAAGAAATACAAGATGGAATAGAGGAATAATGGGACTAAGCCACCATTCTTTAGAAATAATATTCAAGGATAGCCAACCTCTAGAGAACCCAAAATGATTGAGATAAGGGGGGAAACGCCAAGGAAACCACCTATTCAATGTTGGGGTTTTAAGGGAGATCATATGTATAAATATTGTACCCACATAGGTTAAAAGGTGAGGATTGTTCACAATGTACATATAGATGAAACAATGGAGGAAATGGGTAAAAATGTACCTATGATCTATGTAGCCCGGGAAAACAAGCAAGTTGAGTTTAAGTCACATATGATGGAAGTGGAAGGTATGATCAACAACCAATCCATTTTTATTTTAATCAATTCAGGAGCTAGTCATAGTTATATAGATCCTAATATGGTGGAAATATTTCATTTTCCAAGAAGCAAGCATCGGAAATCTTGGTTGGTGCAACTGAATACCAGATCCAAAAGAAAAATTAATGAGATGGTTAAGGCATGTCTAATGGACATGAATGGACTAAGCACTAGGGAAAATTTGAACATATTTCCTTTAGGTTCGTATGATTGTCTAATTGGTATGGATTGGTTGGACCAACACCATGTTATTCTAGATTTTTATAATAAGGTTGTTACTTTCTTGGATGGGAAAGGAAACCTAAGGACGATACAGGGAATTCCCAGGGAAATAATTGTCAGAGAAATCTCAGCATTGCAACTAAACAAAAGTTATAGGAAACAATGTCAAATATTTGCAGCTTGTATGGAATAGACACCTAAAGATAGGGTGTCAAGTATTGAAAATTATGTAGGCCTAAAATAGTTTGAGGATGTATTTAAAGAAATATCAGGATTACCCACTAAAATATACATTGATTTCTCCATCAATCATATGCTTGGAGTAGCTCTTGTATCCAAGACCCCTTACAGGATGAGTGCACCAGATTTGAAGGAGTTGCAAATGCAACTTGAAGAGTTTCTCAAGAAGGGGTATATATTGCCAAGTGTATCACCTTGGGGTGCCACAATATTATTTGTGAAGAATAAGGATGGAACATTGATCCTTTTCATGGAATTCAGGCAGTTGAACAAGGTAACTGTGAATAATAAGTATCATTTTCCAAGGATCGATGACCTCTTTGATCAGTTGAAGAATGAAAAAATATTCTCCAAGATTGATCTCAGGTCAGGTTATCATTAGGTGATAATTAAAGAAGAAGACATCAGAAAGAATGCTTTCAGAACAAGGTATGGGAATTATGAGTTCACAATGGTGGTATTTGGGTTATCAAATGCACTAGTTGTCTTCATGTGTTTAGTGATTGGTGTTTTCAAAGAATACTTAGATAAGTTTGTCATTGTATTTTTAGATGAAATTATTATATATTCCAAGTCGGAGGAAAGGCATGAAAAACACTTGGGGATGGTACTACAAGTATTAAGGGAGCATCAATTGTATGCCAAATTGAGAAAGTGCTCATTTTATTAGAATAAAATTCACTATCTGGGACATATCATATTTGAGGAAGGGATAGCAGTGGATCCTGAAAAAGATTGAGGCAATTAGAGGATGGTCAGCACCAAAGAATGTGACTTGCAAGCTACTACACAATATTTATTAAAGGATTCTCAAAGATTGCACACCCGATCAGTTCCTTGCAAAAGAAGGGAGTGAAGTTTTAGTGGACACTGGAATGTGAAAAGAGTTTCCAACACTTGAAGCATTTATTAACCAATGCTCCAATAATAAGGATCTTTGATCCAAATGAAGACTTCATTGTATGCATTTATGCATGTAAAGAGGGACTTGGTGGAATCCTCAATCAGAATGGGTATGTTGTATGTTATGAATCAAGGAAGTTGAAGGATCATGAAAGACATTATGATACTCATTATTTGGAGTTGGCATCCATAGTGCATGCCTTGAATATGTGGAGGCACTACCTCATCGGGAAAAGGTTTGAGTTGAGGATAGACCATAATGGTCTGAAATATTTATTTGAACAACCAACTCTAAATGCTAGACAAAGCAGGTGGTTAGAATTTCTTAGTGAATATAACTTTGATATAAAGCATATCAAAGGGAAAGAGAACAAGGTAGTTGATGCACTTAGTAGAAGGGTGCATGAGTTGCATGCTACAACCATTAGCATGTACCAATCATATTTGAAGTAAAAAATATTGGAGGATGGAAAATCAGATTAGCAATACATGGAAATAATAACAAAATTAGAACAAGGTATTTTGGAGCAGAAAATTGAAAACTACAGGCCAAGAAATGATGAAATTATCATGTATAGAGGAAGAATTTATGTGCCAAAATCCCAGGAATTAAAAAATATGATATTCAAAGAAATGCATAATGTGCCTTATGTTGGGAACCCATGGTATCATAAAACTATTGTAGTTGTCAAGAGACAATATTATTGGCCAGGCATGAAGAAGGTTGTTGTTGAGTGTATTGTCAAATGTTTGGAGTGTAAAAATTTCAAGGTTGAGTATAGACACCCAGTTGGTTTTATACAACCATTACCCTTCCCTGAGTGGAAATGGGAAGTTGTAACAATGGATTTCATCATGAAACTAACCAGAAAAAACAAGCAGCATGATTCTATCATGGTAGTAGTGGATAAGCTTACCAAAGTTGCCCATTTTATTCCATTAAATCTCAATCACGAGGCAACCAACATTGTTGATATTTATATGAGAGAGCTCGCTCGACTGCATGGTATAGACAAGACAATTGTGTCTGACATAGATCCAAAATTTACATCAAACTTCTAGAAGGGATTATTTAAAGAATTTGGAACAAATTTGAATTGTAGCACAACTTATTATCCAAAATCGGATGGAAAAATAGAGAGAGTGAATCGAGTGATTGAAGATATGTTGAGGATGTATGTGATGGATAAACCATCAAAATGGGAAGACTTATTGCACTTGGTAGAGTTTGTTTATAACAATGGGTACCAAGTGTCTCTAAATATGAGCCCATTTGAGGAACTTTATGGCAGAAGGTGCAATTGATGCAAGAGCATTGCAAGCAAGCAGCAAAGCGGAGGACAGTTGGATATGTACCAACACACATTTTGAAGATATTTTGAATTTCAAAAAGATGGAACATTAATGAAATATCTGGAGAGACATAAGTGTTCTTAAATGTTTTAGGTATTGTAATGTAGATATTTTGAAGTTTCTCTCGTCTGTCAGTTATAGGAAACTAATGTAATGAATGTAAAGTAGATGTAGGATTTAATACGATTAGATCTAGCTTAGAGCTGTAGGAGGGAAAACTCTAGAAATATCCATCGTATGTATTGTATTGTATCATTATTCTCTTAGTAGTTGTTAGAAGTAGTAGAGCAAGAGAATATGACAGAAGAGAAGAACAAAGACTATAGAAGTTGTATAAGCAGATAGTTGTTGCTATAGAACTCATGTACAGAAGCACTTGAGTTAATATAAGAATGCTTTGACTCAATTTCATGGTGTTGTGATGAAAATTGTTTGCATCTATTGAATTGTATGTTTACAATTTGCTTATATGATCTGTTATGCATTTGTTTCAATGATTTGTGTGTATGATTTCATGTTGAATGTATGAAGTCTATAAGAGGTAGAATATGAGTTTCAATTGTTTCTCACCCTCAGAATTCATGTAAGGAGTACAGTGAAAGTCCATAAGGAGTGCGTTGACGAGGTTCTAAGTTTTACCTCAGAAAAGATCAGGAGGGATACCATTGTTTTCATACCAACAGAAGTGAAAGGGTAGCATAGAGTCTTGCAAGGTGTGCGTAGGCAGGTTGAAGTCTTAGACTTTTCCAACCTAGTGAGTGGTTGAGGAGATATTGTCACAAGGAGTGTGCGGAGTTAGAGAGTTCAGATAATTAGTGATTATCGTGAAGTTCGCAAGGAGTGTGAGTAAAATCCTTGAGAATCCTTGAGTTTGTAGAAATCATTAATCTCAGGAGGGATAGAGACTTGGAAAGTTGAAAGGAAGGACGAGGGTCCCAGGCACCTCACAAAAACCAAGATCAGGAGGAAAGATGCCAAGTTAATTGGCCAAGAATCTTTGAGAAATTGAATGGACGGTTGAATTTCTCGGAGGGAGAAACACCGATTTTCCATGGACCCTTAGATCCAGTGGATCAGCAGAGAGGTTAAGGTTGAGTGTCTTTCAACACTCACAAGCTCAAGAGAGGTAACATCCATTAGATATGAATCAATGAAAGCCATTGGTTTGGGCTCTTTGAATTTTGACATTTCGGAAGTCGGAAGTTAGGAGGAAGTCATTTCCGGGAATCCCCAATACACGAAGTCTCAACATGATTTTGACCGTCAGATCGTGGAAGGTTTAGGACCGTTGATCTTTGGAAAATAAGTCATGAGTTTGGACTTCGGGAGACGGGAGAAGAGTCACATCATGAACTCACGAGTCACAAAATCCCAACGTGCTCGGAGGTGGACCCCGAGATTTGACCGGAGGTCATATAGTTGAGGCATAAGGGAGGAGCTAAAGACCTGTTAGCCCATTTCGGGGCTTCGAGAATTGAAGGAGTCGGTGGGGACTCACAACAAAAATCGTGAAGTCATGAAATCCGAAACACCTTTTTGGGTTAAGTCAGTGGTCATGCCAGTGGTCACATGGAAGTAGAGGCTCGTGCTTAGTTCTTGTTCATGCATGTGTAACTTATAAGAAGGACATGTGGTATTATATGCATTGAAGGTTCCAGTGGGAACTAAGGAGCCAATTCGGCTCAAGGAAATAGAAATATCCAAAGACCAGGAGGTCAAGAAAAACCTGCTGAGGTAGGGGTGCTGCATCAGGTGGTATCAAATCCTAGCTAACAACTTCTTATTTTTGTAAGCAAGAGAAGACAGGGAACAGTTGGGATTTGAATTCTGCGTGGAGAGATTGAAACAATGCCGCCAAGAAGACGTCAAGATAGACCCATGCCCGATCTAGTTGTGGAAAGGGAAATGAGATAACTTCATGCTTGATTGGATACTATTGAAACAACACAGAGACAAATAGTTGATACTGGAGATATCAGTGAGGACGAAAGAGAAAATGAAGTTGGAGCTGAGGAAGAAGTTGTAGTTGAAGATGTTGCAGAGGAACACCTATTCAAAGTTGTTGCAAGAATAAGGGCCAGAGAAAAAATGGATATCTTAATGTATGAAGGAAACTTAGACGTTGAGGACCTGCTAAATTGGTTTAGAGCTTTAGATAAATACATTGACTATGAATATTTTGAAGAAGATAAGAAAGTAAAACATGTTTTTACTAGAATGAAAGGGCGTGCAACACTGTGTCGCGATGAACTACAGGTTGACAGGGGTTGCAAAGGAAAACAAAGAATGAAAATATGGGATAGGATGGTCATAAAGATGAAAGCCAATTTTATACCTAGAGATTACCAAATTAATCTGTTTCAAAGAATGTAGAATTTGAGACAGAAAGGGATGACAATGAACGAATACACTGAGGAGTTTTACATACTCAACATCAGAGCAAGTCCTCATGAGAGCGACGATGAAAAAGTCACCAGATACATGAATGGATTGATATATGAAATTCATGATGAGATGAGCATGGCGACAATCAGGAATGTAGAATATGCTTATCAAATTATTTCAAAGGAAGAAGTAAAATTGGCCTGAAAGAAAGGTCAAAGGGTTAGAGGAAGAATTCAAAGCAGAGGCAAAGAAATTGCCCAGGACAGAGTACAGAAGCCCAAGGATGACGAAAAGAAACCTCATAACCACCCAGAAAGGGGAGGAAGCTCACAAGGAGGACAGTATGTTGATAGGAACACTTTTCCTTGAGCCAGAGGAAGAGGAAGAGTTAGAGGTGATGAAATAAAGTGTTTTGTCTATGGAAATATAGGACACAAATCTTTTAAATGTCTCGATAGAAAAAGGGATGGAGAAGGCGAAGCTCACATTTCAGAAGAACAAAGGAGAAATGTGGAGGTAGAAGATGTAGAAGGCGAAGGATCTTTAATGATGAGGAAAATTCTCTTGAAGCCAAAGAAAGAGATGGAGAATCCAGTCCAAAGGAATAGTATGTTCATAACTTCTTGCAAGACCAAGGATAGGGTATGAAATGTGATTGTGGATAGTGGAAGTATAGATAATCTAGTATCCACATAAATGGTGGAGAAGATGGAATTTGAGACAGTTTCACATTTGAGCCCATATAAGGTTTTTTGGTTGCAAAAAGGACATCAGGTAACAGTCACTAAACAATGTTTAGTTGAATTTAAGATAGGGGGATATAGAGACGAGATTTTATGTGATGTTATTCCCATGGATGTTTGTCATATTTTTTTGGGGAGACCGTGGCAATATGAAAAGAATGTTATTCATGATGGAAGAAATAACACATACACATTGGAGAATAATGGTAGGACGCATATGTTCTTGCCAATTGAAGACAAGAAGGTGAAAGAAGAAAAAACCAATACTATACTTCTGATGAGTGGGAAGGAACTTCTGGATGAAGTCAAGAAGGACGAATAAATGCAGTTTGTTGTGGTGAGGAAACCTATAGTCATATTGACCAGTACCTCAATAGATGATCTACCTGAGGAGATTCATGAAATGCTTGAGAATTTCACTGATATAGTGGTGGACGATTTGCCTTGTTCGTTGCTTCCCATCAGAAATATAAACCATCACATTGACCTTCTACCAAGAGCGAGTTTACCAAACAAAAGCAATGTACATATTGAAGTCATAGGATAATGAAGAGGTCAATATGCAAGTCCAAGATTTGATGGACAAAGGGTTGATTAGAGAAAGATCGAGTCCATGTGTTGTTCCAACAATGTTAAGTCCAAAGAAGGATGGTGGATGGAGGATGTGTATAGACTCGATGGCTATAAATAAAATCACCTTTAGGTATAGATTTCCTTTATCCAAGATGCATGACTTGATGGATTGCTTGAGTGGAGCAAAGGTTTTTTCAAAAATTGATTTATGGAAGGTGACGAATGGAAGACATCATTCAAGACAAATGAATGGATGTATGAATGGATTGCCATGTCATTTGGTTTGACGAATGCGTGAAGTACTTTTATGAGATTAATGAATGAAGTCTTGAAGGATTTCATTGGAAAATTTGTAATTGTGTATCTTGATGCTATACTGATCTTCAGTAAGACTGAAGAAGAACATTTGAGACACCTAACTCTAGTGATGAGGAGGTTGTAGCAAGAGAACTTGCTGATAAATATGAATAAGTTGTATTTCATGAAGAAAGAACTCATTTATTTCGGGTTTGTGATATATTTGAATGAGTTGAAGATGGACCCTGAGAAGGTAAAAGCAATCAAAGAATGGTCGTCACAAAGGAATATCTTTTAAGTCATAATATTCCATGGACTAGCCAGTTTTTATAGGAAGTTCATCAGGAATTTTAGTGGAATTTATGCACCAATGATGAAAACAGTCAAGAAAAGACATAAATCTTTTCATTGGATAGAGGAAGCAAATAAAACTTTCAAGTTGTTAAAGGAGAAGATAATTGGACAACCAATTATGGTTCTGGAAGATTTTAGTAAGACATTTCAAGTGAGATGTGATGCAAGTGGATTTGCGATTGGATCAATCTTAAGTCAGGACAATAGACCAATTGCATACTTCAGTGAGAAGTTGAATGATTCCAAGATGAAATATTCCACATATGATAAAGAGTTTTATGCAGTCATACAAGCGCTGAAGAAATGGAGGCACTACTTGGTTCCGAAAGAGTTCATTTTGTATAGCGACAACCATGCCTTACAATTTATAACCAGACAAGAGAAATTGAACCAGAAACATGCAAAATGGGTTGAATTTATGTAGAGCTCTACTTTTGTTATCACTAGTACATTTGGGTCAAATTCTGATGATGCATTCGGCACAATTGCCACTTTATATTGTCGGGAGAACGACAAACAACGGACCCAGACAAACGTCATTTCACATGACATCTCTTTTCCGATGACATAGATTTCGTCATTATTGCGATGTCTTGAACATGGCAAGACCGACGTATTGAATGTGGCAAGAGAGACGTCTGAAACGTGGCAATAGAGACATCTGGAATGTGGCAAGACTGACGTCTTAAACGTGGCAAGACCGACGTCTTGAACGTGATAATAGAGACGTATGAAACGTGTCAATAGAGACATCTGGAACGTGGCAAGACCGACGTCTTAAACGTGGCAAGACCGACGTCTTGAACGTGGCAAGAGAGACTTCTGAAACGTGGCAAGACCAACATCTTGAAGGTGGCAAGAGAGACATCTAGAACATGGGAAGAGAGACGTCAGGAACATGGCAAGAGAGATGTCTTAGACGTGGCAATAGAGACATCTTGAACGTGGCAAGATCGACGTCTTGAAGGTGGCAAGAGAGACATCTAGAATGTGGGAAGAGCGACGTTAAGAGGTATCATCTCCGACGTGGTTGCTATGGGAGCGACAATCCAGGATGTCGCAATAGCGACCTTCTTGTAGGTATTTAAAAAAAAAATACAATATCAGTACTAAGAGGGACAGGTACATTAACCTTTGCTAAGATACTAGCCATATCAATATTTAAATCTATATCATCGGTCTATATTTAAGAAACT
>ML801794.1:194770-220736 GCA_009831015.1 Picea engelmannii
AAAGAGTATGAACAAGGTATTTGCATCCATACTCACAAAATATGTGACTTGAAGAGATTAGACTACAATAATTGACTTGATGTTATTCTCTTGGAATATAGGACAACATGGAAGAAATGATAAATGTAAAAACCTTTGACAAACAAGCAATAATGTCGATAGAAAACTAGGTGTTATCCTTATAAATAGAAGTAACATAGAGGATATAGACAACAAAATATTTTAAAAAATGATTGGAAGAATTGGAGAGACTAGAGAAGAACATGCTTTGTGAAATATTTAAATGAGAAATGATCAATATTATGGTGAAAAGTTATGATGCAAACAAGATCAAGAATCAAGATTTTGAGGATGGCATGTTGAATGACACTGAACCCATTCATCTCTAATGTTTTCTGACATTCTTCCCCACAGACTTATACTGAAACAAATATCTATTTTTTGTTCACCGAGAAGACCCACAAACCCTTTTTCAAGCGTCGTTATTATAGCAAACTTGTCGCAACATCCATCAAATAGAACATATTTATAGATTTTGTAACGTCGCAATTCCGACGTAAAAAAGTCCTAAGTGACCGTTGGTATTTTGACTTGGTGAACATACTAAGGTGACCGTTGGAGGGGAAATCCTAGTTTCCAAAACATCGCAATTGTGACATATATCTTCACAAACATGGCAAGAGAGACGTTCTAGTGGAAAGTGTGGCAAGAGAGACGTTCCAGTGGAAAACGTGGCAAGAGTGATGTTAACGTGGAAAGAGAGATGTTCCAGTGGAAAATGTGGCAAGAGAGACGTTCCAGTGGAAAACGTGGCAAGAGTGACATTAACATGGCAAGAGAGACGTTAACGTGGCAAGAGAGACATCAACGTGGCAACACCGACATTATCGGGCAACATGAATTTTTTTTTTTTTTTTTAATTTCCTCTATTTTGCAACAATATGGACAATTTTGTCCATAACGCCGCAAATAAAACGTCGAAATTTTTACAATATGTACTAGTGTATAAAGAACATTTTTGGGACTTCGAACAAGGTTGTTGATGCATTGAGGAGGAAATGTTTGATTCTGCAGGAGTTTCGTGTGAAGACCTTATGTTTTGATAGCCTTAAGGATATGTATAGAGATGATTCAGATTTCAAGGACACTTATGAAGCATATGAGAATCATTTTTTGAGAGACAAAAGCCAATGGATTGAATACTTGATCTAGGATGGATTATTGTTCAAAGGAAATTAGTTGTGTATCCCGAAGAGTTCTATGAGAGAAAACCTTTTGAAGGAAAAGCATAACGGAGGATTGGTTGGAAACTTCGGCCATGAAAAAAAGCTTGCGCAACTGAACAGTTTATATTATTGGCCAGGGATGAGGGAAAATGTCAAGAAATTTTTCAACAGATGTAGAATTTTCCAGCACGCAAAGGGGAAAAGACAGAATACAGGTTTGTATCAACCATTATCAGTACCAAAGAGGTCGTGGAATGTGGTAAGCATGGATTTTGTGTTAGTACTTTCGAGGACACAAAGGGGTTGTGATTCCATATTCGTGGTAGTCGACAGATTCTCAAAAAAGGCACATTTTATTCCATGTTAGAAAACCAGTGATGCAACACACATTGCAAATCTGTTTTTCAAAGAAGTTGTTCGACTTCATGGCTTACCCAAGAGTATTGTTTCAGACAGAGATACCAAATCTGTTGGTCATTTCTAGAGGACACTACGGAAGAAGCTAGGGACAAATTTATCTTTTAGCTCAATGTATCACCCTCAAACGGATGGATAGACTGAGGTAGTAAATCAAATTTTGGGAGACTTATTGATGATTTTAGTATCTGAACATCACAATCAGTGGGATCAAATTCTGGCGCAAGTGGAATTTGCATATAATGAATCACCTAACCGAAGCACAGGACAGAGCCCATTCTAGATAATGTATGGAATGCAACCAAGGGGAGTATATGAGTTGAGATATTTAGAGAAGAATGAGTTTAGAAGTGTTGGAGCAGAAGACTTTGCATCATATATGCAAGAGCTCCACAGTAAGATTAAAGAGAGGTTGTAGAGTTCCAATCAGGAATACAAGTGCAGAGCAGATCAACACAGAAGAGAGTTTCAATTTGAAGTGGTAGATTTAGTTTTAGCGCACCTCAGAACGGAAATATTCCCAAGGGGAACGTATAACAAGCTGATGATGAAAAATATAGGGCCATGTAATATTCTGAGAAAATTTGAGGCAAATGATTATGAGATAGAATTCCCAGATGATGTGGGCATATCACCCATATTCAACGTATCAGATATGTATCTCTACAGATAAAATGAAGTGAAAGGAGTAGAGACTCAGAAGGAAGTTCAGTGGGTCAAACAGCTACCTATAGCTGAAAAGACACAGATGGAAAATATCAATGATCAGAGAGCTAGAAAGAAGACGTGAAGGAATACATATTTTGAATACTTGGAAAAGTGGAAGGGGCACCTGATTGAATATTCCAGTTGGGAAAGAGAAGAGGAGATCTAGAAATATGGACAGATGGTGCAGGAGCTCATGGACAAGAGCCCATGATTTTTTCAGCCAGAGGAGTACTATGTAGGATAATCGCAAGCAGGCAACAAAGCGGAGGACAATTGGATATGCACCAGCACACATTTTGAAGATATTTTGGATTTCAAAAACATGGCACAATAATGAAATATCTAGAGAGACATAAGTCTTGTTAAATGTTTTGGTGATTGTAACACAGCTCTTGAGTGGTTTCTCTCATCTGTGGGTTGTAGGAAATTAATGTAATGAATGTAAAGTAGATTTAGTCTTTATTCCAATTAGATAGCTTAGAGCTGTAGGAGGAAAAACTCTAGAAATCTCCCTCGTATGTATTGTATTGTATCATTATTCTCTTAGTAGTTGTTAGAAGTAGTAGAGAAAACGAATAGGAGATCATAGAAGAAAAGAGACTGTACAAGTTGTATAAGCAGATAGTTGTTGCTATAGAACCCATGTACATAAGAACTTGAGTTAATATAAGAATGCTTTGACTCAATTTCATGGTGTTGTGATGAACATTGTTTGCATCTATTGAATTGTATGTTTACAGTTTGCTTATATTCTTTGTTATGCATTTGTTTTAATGCTTTGTGTGTATGATTTCATGTTGAATGTATGAACTCTGTAAGAGGGAGAACATGAGTTTCAATTGTTTCTCGCCTTGATAATTCTTGCAAGGAGTGCAGTGAAAGTCTACAAGGAGTGCGTTGATGAGGTTTTGAGTTTTACGTAAGAAAATATCAGGAGGGATATTGTTGTTTCAATACCACCAGAAGTGAAAGGGTAGCACAGAGTCGTGCAAGGTGTGCATAGGCAGGTTGAATTGTTAGACTTTTCCAACCTAGTGAGTGGTTGAGGAGCTATTGTTGCAAGGAGTGTGTATAGTTGGAGAGTTCGAATAATCAATGATTATCATAAAGGTCACAAGGAGTGAAAGTAGAATCCCTAAGAATACTTGAGTTTGCATCCATCATTAATCTCAAGAGGGATAGAGACTTGGAAAGTTCAAAGGAAGGATGAGGGTCGCAAGCACCTCATAGAAGCCAAGCTCAGGAGGAAAGATGCCAAGTTAACTAGCCAGGAATATTTGAGAACTTGAACGGATGGTTGAATTTATCAGAGGGAGAAACACCGATTTTTCGTGGACTGCTGTATCCAGTGGATCAACGGAGAGGTTAAGGCTGAGTGTCTTCAACACTCGCAAACTCAACAAAGGTACCATTCATTAGGTATGAATCAACAAGAGTTGTTGGTTCAGGTGCTTTGAATTTTGGCATTTTGGAAGTCAGAAGTTAGGAGGAATTTGTTTTCAGGAATCCCTGATACGTGATGTCCCGACACAATCTAGATCGTCAGATCATGGAAGGTTCAGGACCGTTGATTTGTGGAAAATAAGTCTCGAGTTTAGACTTCAGGAGACGGGAGAAGAGTCACATCGTGAACTCACGAGTCATGAAATATCAATGTGCTCAAAGGTGGAGCCCCAAGATTTGACCGAAGGTCATATAGTTGAGGAATAAGGGAGGCGCTAAAGACCTGTTAACCCATTTTGAGGATTCTGGAATCGAAGGAGTCGGTGGGGACTCACAACAGAAATAGAGAAGTCATGAAATCTGAAACACCTTTTCTGGTTAAGTCAGTGGTCACGTGGAAGTAGAGTTTTGCTCTTAGTGCTTGTTTATGCAGGCGTAACTTCTAAGAAGGACCTATGGTATTATATGCATTGAAGGTTCTAGTGGGAACTAAGGAGATGATTCAGCTCAAGGAAATAGAAAGATACAAATATCGGGAGGTCAAGAAGAACCTGTTGAGGTCGGGGTGTTGCGTCAACAACACACTTGTAAGATGGGACAACCCAGGAGATAGAGCACTAGTTGGGCCAGAATTACTCAGGGAAATGGAAGAGAAGATGTCGAAAATAAAACAGAATTCAAAGGATGCTCAAGAAAGGAATAAAATCCATGTTGATAAGGGAAGAAATCATAGGGAATTTAAAGTGGGTGACCATGTATTCTTGAAAGTGAAGGCCAACAAAATTTCCCTAAAGTTGGGAAATTGTTCAAAGTTGGCAGCTCATTATTGCGGGTCATTTTAAATCCTAGAGAGGATTGGGTCTATAACATACATTATTGCATTACCTGCATCAATGTCTATTCATTATTTATTCCATGTATCATTGCTCAAAAAGTATATACATGATTCTTATCATGTTATTGACTGGAATGTGATCTAGGTGGAGCAAGAAGGAGCTTTTCAGGTGCATCTAATGTGCATATTGGATGGGAAGATCAAGATTCTCCAGAATCAATCCATAGAGATAGTAAAGGTCCAATGGACCTAGTACAGTCCTAAGGATGCAACTTGGGAGCACGAGGATGCTATGCGGGTAGAATGCCCACATCTTTTTTATTGTTTTTGAAATTTTGGTGGTAAATGTGTATATATATTGCATTGAGGAAAATGCATAAATAAGGGGAAGGGGATGTAATACCCAAAGACCTTGCCCCAGTTGTAAATGTATATATGTTTTATAGGATGGTGAGCCAGGTTATTATAGGTTAGAAGGATTATGTGATTATTAGGCCAGAGAGCCTAGATCATGCTAAAGGCCAGTGAGCCTATTTTTGTATATGTAAACACTCATATAATTAATACAATACATCAATACATGTAGACCAACCACGATAAAGAGTTA
This sequence comes from Picea engelmannii, assembly GCA_009831015.1. Lineage (NCBI taxonomy): Eukaryota > Viridiplantae > Streptophyta > Pinopsida > Pinales > Pinaceae > Picea > Picea engelmannii. Next base: position 200,007 of record ML801794.1, read on the forward strand.
GGGGGACTAAATTCCATTAGGAATGGAAAGGTGGGGCTAAGAGCCTAAGAAAGGGGCTAGGCTAGAGGGATTATTTCCAAGGGAATATTATAATATATTCCTAAATACTAAGGTATGGATATAAATTATGCTATCCTAAGTTCTTATGTGAAGTGAATGAATTACAAGTGGAGACGAACGAGTTCCTTGAGTGCCATGTGTCATTAATGGAACATGCACATATGTGCGGGGAAAATTAGTCTGTTTTACCATTCAACATTCATTTAATTCACTATGTTCTCTCCATCATTCAACCTCTCCCTTTTGCGTGCACTCCTCCTCCAGTAAGTCGTATCTTTCCTATGTATGAGAAGCGCAGTAGTACCTTACTTGAACGTTGTTGCTTCCATCACATGTTCCTTACCTGAATGCCATTGATGCCATCACTTGTTCCTTACCTGAAAATTGTTGTTGCCATCAATTGTTCCTTACCTGAATGTTGTTGTTTCCATCACTTGTACCTATACCTAGTTGAATTAAGAGATGTATTTAAGAAGTCATATGTAAGGCTCATGGGATCAAGGAGGTGGGTTGGCAGGCGCGTGGATTAAAGCGGCGAGTTTTCAGGCCCGTGAGAAATTCTCTCTATGTGAGAGAAGTTTTGGGAATTGATTTCCTGAGGTAGCCCAAATACAGCTACAATTGTCTAATACTTCTTGTTTGGCCTATTGTTGAAGCCCTAGAAGGGAAGTGGGGAATTCGAAGGAGTGTTGAGAAGAGAAGGGGCACACTTACTAGGGTTGGACATGCATGTGGGGAATAAGAGACTGTGGGCTATTAGTTTGATTTGGAACCTGATGGAGTTGTTCCTAATGTCTGAGATACATCATCCTGGATAGGAATCCCTTTACAGAGGTGGATTTTAGTCCCATCTTTGGGGTGACCCACTATTGAGAGTTCTAAGCAGCGTGGTCTAAGGATATGAGGTTTGTGAAAGTTATTCAAGTGGTTGGTGGAATTTTATCAAAGATAAGTATCAATTGTGTGTTATCTTACTTGTTGCATCATTATTTATGCATTTAATTTCATGGGTTTTGTCTATGTGAGTTATTTGTGTATTTTTGTTGTTATTTCTTCATGAATCTGGGCATTTTCTTAGAGTAATTGTATATGTTTAAAAATTCATAAAAATCACATAATTTTTATGTGGCATAGCCCAGCAGATAGTTGGGGATGATACACTATGGCCTTAAAGTTGATGGCAAGAGAAGTGTTAGAGATGTGACTCAACCTAGGTGGCTGGGTGATGGTGTTACAATATGGTATCAGTTAAGAGGTGAGTGTATGTAGTAGTGTTCCCAACTTGTGGGTGGATGAGTACATCTCATGGTAACGTGGCCAGCCTATGGGTGGTTGGGTATGTTACACACATTAAACCCAAATTTACGTGGAAAACCAAATGGAAGAAAACCATGAAATTTTTTCATATATATATCAAAAATGCATTCATAGGAAGCACCAACCTCCAAATGCTACAACACCAACCTGAGGAGACACAAGCTCCTTGATTTATGGGCACCATCCTAAAGGAAGATACAACCTCTTGAATTCTTCACACCAACTGGAAGGAGGCACAAACCCCATGATTTACAATAACTAACATGAAAGAAGAATCAACTCCCTGAGTTCTCCGGAACTAACCAAAAGGAGGATACAACCCCCTTTCCTTGCCTCGTCATACCTCTCTGAAATATAAGTGTAGAATTACTATCACTACAATTGATATTGTCACTTCCAATGTCACCAATACATCAACCTATCACTATCATTGTCACATAAACATATGACCAGTAATGTCACCCCAAATTGTGACTACCATTTTCACATCAACCAACCTATCACTATCGCATCAACTATCCTGTCAATGTCACTATCACATCAACCTATGACTACGATTGTCACATAAACATGTGACTATAACTTCCACATCAACCAACCTGTCACTGTCATTGTCACATAAACCAACCTTTCACTGTCACTGTCACATCAACCTATGACTACCATTGTCACAACAACCTGTGGCTACCACTATCACATCAACCAACCTTTCACTATCACTTACACATCAACCAACCTGTCATTGCCACTATCATATAAACCTATGACTACCACTATCACATGAACCAACCTATCATTGTCATTGTCACATCAACCAACGTTAACCAGATCCACTCACATATTGGATACCAAAACCATCACCATACCATGTAGATAAACCATGTACATCAACCTTTGCCATACCATGCATCAACCATGTACTAGAACTTGTACCACACCATATGCCAAGCATCCAATATGTGTCAATGTCTCAACAATTTTCCTCAAGTATGTGATAACACCACCATGACATATACCAAACTAGATACCAAGATAGCTAATATATACTTCTAACGATGTATTGTATCATCACAAAGGTGTACCATATTGTTAGCACTGAGAGTCACCCTCAGATTTCAAGATGATATGCCCAATACCTGTCAAAATGTTTGTGGAGATAGGTTTATGAATGGAGGTCAAGTGGAAAAAGCTCAGTACAATAATGTTTTAACATAGAAACTAGATAAGAAATGCATAGGGAATGAGGTCCTCATTAAATTCAGTCAGTTTTTTAAGGTTAAAGGTGAGAAGAAGGAAGACTTAGTGAGAAAGGTGGACAAGTCCACCATGGGCATCCGGCCTTCAAGTGTCTTGGTGAAGAAAAAATTAGGCACAAGAGCACTCTTGAACATAAGTTTCAGACATTGAAATATATCACAACAAAATAATAATCAAACCTCCATTACTATGCGACTACAACAACTCATCTGGATCCTCCATGCATGAGCATTTCATAATAAGAAGAAATAAGGTAACAAAGAAAATACTAAAACTGGTCACAACAATATTATAATCAAACCTACATTACAATACGACTACAACCCTTGTCTGGATCCTCCATGCACAAGTGTTTCAATACATATTAAACAATATGATGAAAGAAACTAACTTCTATTAAAGAGAAAGTCTCAGGTCTCATACAAAAATCGAGAACAACTATGTTATCAAAATGTTTCAAAATAGGGAGCTCTTCTCAACTAGTTGACCCCCTTTAACAAAATATTGAACTGATCTATTTATACTCAGATCAGTCCACAACTACCATGAGTGTGATTTGGCCATCCCATTATAAGATTTTTGTTTCTACAGCTTTCTTTCTGACTGTCCATGTATTCTTTTGTTAGATGCAAGCTCATATCAACATGGGCCTACAAGAAAACCCATCCATCAAGGTACCTCTGGCTGGCGGTGATGTCTCCATGGCCAGGCCCTTCCTGCCTTCTATTTATGTAGTGAGACAAGGATTCAACCACCAATCATTCTTCTATTAATTGATATCTCATCAGGATTGCGATGAGGCTTAAATCCTAGGGCACTCCCATGTGCTGCTCTCAGATTTGAGGCTATATAAGCCCATGATTGTGGGGCCATCAAAGGCGGTTTGGATCCACACAACTTTAATCCTTCAATTCACCAGCTCCTACCATGTAGCACTTTCACAATACCATGGTTTTGATTAAGGGGTTGCTCAAGTATTTTAATGCTCGACCAAGTTTTGTCCCTGCAATGGAACGTGTTCGTTGATCTCGTCGCGATCGACGATCTGGGCACACTTGCCAAATTATAAAATTTTTAATTATGCTTGGGGGAGGCACTAATTTTGGTGCTAGGTAGGAGCTTTGATGTTGAACCCAAATACTTCCGAGAGAACGGCCTCTCAAAGCTGACGTGGCAGCCTGATGTCATTATGATGACATGTCATGGACGGAGGGGTGACATGTGTCACTCAAGAATAGGTTGAATACATGTCCCAAAATTATTGAAATGAGTTCGATTTATTAGTGCTAGATAGATGACACCTATCTCTAATAGATGAGAGCCACACATCGGAATCGAAACCCATAGCAGAAACATTTTGTGAATTTAAAAATGAGGAGGGAGAGAGAACGCCAAATATCCTGAGTCTGTAGATGAGCTGAGCCGTTGTATCTAGGAGCACACGTGGAAAAGATCCATGCACTCCACGAGAATTTTCTCAGCAGGAAACCAAAAGAGAGGAGCCAAAACCCCTGAAACCTGAAATGGCCGAGAAAATCATGACCATCTATTGGATATGGAAACGCAACAGAGATCCGTGTACTCAAGAGCGAGGGGACGAAGGATCCATTGACATATATTTTTCCAGAGTGCCAAAGAGATATGAAGCTAAAATCCTGGTCGTTGATGGCGTGGACATGCAACAGAGATATATGCACTCTGGGAAAATCACTTCGGAGAAAATCGAGAGGAGAAGCGCCAAAAATCTTGGAACCTAAAATATGAAGTGAATCATGCCCATCCGCTGGGGAAGGACACGCAGTGCTTGATATTTCATTCTGAGGTTTCTGTCTGGAACTAAAACTCATGCAACTTTGTAATTATGAATGTCTGAGGGCATCTAATCTGAACTTCATAGGGGGTCTCCGTCGTTGAAAACTAAACCTTCATGTTTTCTTGATTTGATTCTTCAATGAACCTATTTGAGTGTTGCTCTTTGTGCCCATGGCTCCTTCTTATGTAAAAAAATACTTGGACGACTTGTTGTGGGCTCGGGAAAAAATAATGACCAGTAATTGAAACAAAAATGCTAATGAGTGTTCATCCTTCGAGAAAAACATAAAATCTTCGTTCCGAGACATATTTACGTAAGACACCAAGGGAAACCAGGTCATTAAACAAAGAGGGAAAAAATGACTTTACTAGTCGGAGGGAGAGATTTTAGGACATGGTCTGGGAAAGAAAGAAAGAGAGAGGGAAAGGATATAGACTTAGGTATTGACAACAAACACATATGACCCTTGACAACTCCATGTGATAACAGATATCATATACCATCATCATCATTGTTGGATTACTGAGAGGGGGGGTGAATCAGTAATAGAGAAATTTAATCCTTTTTAACCATATAATCCAAGTTTTATATCAATTTAGCATTATCATCCAATAATTGCAGAGTAAATAAACAATGAACAAATGAACAATTATACACATACACAATACACTAGTTTTTTATGTGGAAACCCAAAGAGGGAGAAAACCACAGAATGATTTTTCTTATATGTCTTGAAGAATTACATTCATTGGAAGAACCAACTTCCTTTGTTTTCCAGCTGCAACTGGAAGGAGGCTCGAACCCCCTAGCTTCTCAGGCTACAACCTGAGGGAAGCTCCAACTCCCCAATTATCTGGCTACAACCAAAAGGAGTCTACAACCCCCTATGTTCTCCGGATACAACCAGAAGGTGGCTACAACCACCTGTCCTTTCCCCGTACAACCTCCCCTACGTATAAGTAGAATGATGGAACCACTTTCACACTATCACTGTGAGCTATACTTATTTAAAACTGTACCAATCAACCTACACCAAATAACCTGTACCTCAACCTATAATCAACCTGTATGATAAACAAGTCCATCAACCATGCACCAACCTATACCAGACAATATGTACCATAAAAAAGTGCATCAACCATGCACCAACCTATACCTCAACCTGTACCATGAACAAGTGCATCAACCATGCACCAAACTTGTACAAATAACCTGTCACAACAACTTGTCCAAACAACCTATCACAACAAACTTTCTCATCAATGTTATCAACCAAATCAGATATACTCACCAATATCAATCACCAAGACAACTTTCAAAGATGCGCATCAACCAAGTATAACACAACAACTCATAATCATCACCAAGATCAATAAATAATACAAGTATGCTACATCATCCATAAACCATGTGTCAACAATACTACTAACAAGTGCCTGCAACGATGTACCAAGTATGTACCAATCATGTATCAACTACTCATCAACTATGACTCATCAAGATGTACCAACATCATCAACTATACACCTCATGTATGTGCCAACTCATCAACTACTTGTCTCAACCATGTACCCGACATGTACTTCAACCAAATGCCCTCATCAATTTCATCATCCAAATCTGCTTTGTAACTCTGTAATAGACCTTTTGTATATGATCACATTCTTGCAAACCTTCCTTAACTTTAACAACAAGAGAATAGCATTTTTGTCAAACTTTTCTTTACTCTCAGATGCATAGTTTTGTATTAGTCAACAACCCTAACTTGAAATAATCATAACGTTGCACATGTAATGAATAAAGATCTGAAATTGATACCCAATGTTCTTCAATGTGTTTTATGCAATTCCTCCAGGTTTCACTACTTGGAACCTCTCAGAAAAGGAGTTATAGCAATAATGGCATACCTTGTTGAATTATGGCTTATTCTAGAGAGCAACATAGTAGAGCGTGCCTCACATGGAATATTTGTTGAATCGATTTGAACCTTAGAAAGCATCATCAAAATAATTTATCCTTCCTTGAATTACGACCTTCTTTTCTTCACCTTCCCTCAGAAATTCGACTTAGATATCCTTTGGTTACCTCATACACCTATATATATTCAATATTCTCAAGTGTTATGTAAAATGAGAGAGCCTTTCCTTGTATTTATACTCTCCATGTAGCTTCCTTAAAAACATCTTCTAGGCCACATAGCCCAATTTCCTTATTTTAGGGTTAACCCAATTCTAATTTCTCCATTAAATTTATTATTGAAATAATTTATTTTGTATTCACTTTGAATTATAATACACTCATCACTTCACTTTATTATTTACCTTTTAAAATATCTTAAACCACTTTGACTACTTTGATCTTTTGGGGCTTCTAGATGACATATGAGGGTCCTCAAACTTCATAAGGCCATAACTCTCAAACCGTGAGGAGTTATTTGATGTTCCACATACCACCAAAAATGGAATGACATGTATTGTCCATTTATAATAGTATTACTTGAAAATATATCAAAATTCATACCATTATCCATCAAACAAACTTGGGTCGATTATCCAAACCTGCGTTCTCCAACTTCTCATGGCCATAACTCTCTAACTGTGAGGAGTTATGTGATGTTCCACATACCACCGGAAATGGAATGACAAAAAATATACATATAGGATAGTTTCAATGAAAAATTCACTGACCTTCATCTCATTATTCCACAAATAAGCATGGGTTCTCTAACCATACTTATAGGATAACTCAATCCACAAAGCATCTTCCTGTGAGGGATTTCACCATAAGGGGACCACTTTGGAGCTCATCCATTTGTAATTATTATCAACCATGATAAGACAATAATGGGTCATATTTACATCAAGCAAACTTGGGTCCATTACCCAAACCTTTGTGTTACTGGATTTTTCTACCATACTTTCTCCAAGGGTTGAAATCAATCACTAAGGGTTGACATGAATCTACAATATCAATCTCCAATAGTTGAGATCAATGACAACCAACAATCCATCAACTTAAGCCAACTATCTGACAATCTCCCCCTTTGGCATTGATGGCAACAACAACATTGATTGCAACACTTAATCATGATAACATTCATGCTTATACTCTTTATCAATGTTTCTATCTCTCCCCCTTTGACATCAATGGAAAAGTGTATCTCCGTTTGGGGATTCTCCCCCTAATTGAACTCTCCTTAGGGCTTCTCCCCATGTCGACATACCTTTGATTTTTCTTTGTGTTTATAATCCTCTGATTACTCTCTTTCCCTTCATATGAATAATATCTCCCCCTTTGATAAAGGGTATCACTCTGAAGTCATATCGCTCATTCTTCCCTTGTGACAATTGCTCCCCTTGGAAACATGCCTCTATGCTCTCTCTCCAAGCATTTACCTTTTGCATCTGATAAATCTCTCCCCCTTTGTCCTATTTATGGTTCTTCCTCGTGTACATCTAAGACATATAATATAATCATTCAAAAGTATTCATTTTGGATTAGAAATTACTCCTAGTCTCTAGCAAAGATATTCAAAGGCTTCCCATGGAAGTGGTTTTGTAAAGATGTCTGCCACTTTCTCTTTTGTGCCCACATACTCAAATCTGATGTTATTTTCTACAACCTGCTCCCATAGAAGGTGATACTTGATCAAAATGTTCTTCATCTTGGAGTGCATCATGGGGTTCTTTGAGATACTTATGGCACTCATATTATCACAATAGATTGGAATGGGCTCATCATACTCAACCTGTATATCTATCAGAGTTTGTTTCATCCAAAGAACTTGTGTACAACATGATGTTGCTGCAATATACTCTGCCTCGGTTGTAGATAAAGATATTGATGATTGTTTCTTTCTTATCCATGATACTAAACACTCACCCAAGTAGAACGTTGCTCCACTGGTGCTTCTTCAGTCATTAATACAACCTGGCCAATTTGCATCTTTGTTGGCAATAAGTGATATATAATTTCCTTTTGGATACCATAATCCAAAATCTTATGTTCCTTTGAGATATCTGGAAATCTTCTTCACTGCTAATACATGTGATTCCTTTGGTGCTGCTTGAAATCGTGTCACCTGTCCAACTGCCTTCATTACATATGGTCTAGATGTTGTCACATAGAGTAAGCTACCAATCATTGACCTGTATTGCCTCTGGTTTGTAGAATTTGAATCATCTTTGCACAACTTCCGACTGGTTTGCATAGGAGTGGTAACTGGTTTGCAATCTTCCATTCTGAACCTCTTTAGCATTTCTCTGATATACTTAGTTTGAGAAATAAAAATTCCTTGTTTTCTTTGACATATATGAAGACCCAAAAAGAAGGATAGTCTTCCAAGTAATGAAATTTCAAATTCATTCTGCATATCCTTTTCAAATTTTTCGCTTAACCTATCATTAGTACTTCCAAAACAATATCATCAACATAAAATTCAATTAATAAAATATTACCTTGAGCTACCTTGATGTAGAGGTTGTTGTCCGCGCTTCCTTTCCATAGTTAGTAGGGAGTTTTTTCATTGTTGTTTCTGAGCATTACTTTGTTTTGAATGTGAACTGATGTATGCACTGCATGTGTCCAAAAAATATCTCTCAAATTGGAATACATTAGCATTGTTCGAGCCATTTCCCGTGTAATTATATTCCATTATGATAATGTTCATTTTTCTTTGAACCACTCTCTAAACCAATATATGAATCCATTATGTCGTCCATTATCATATCTCTATCGAAGCCTGCTAAGTGTTCTTATGAATCCATCTCTCTCCATACTGTCCAAGACTCTACTTGTGCAATTGTCCATAATACTGACCCATTTATCACTATACTATCATGAAGTCTTGATTAATCTATCAAATTATACCTTTGCTAATTGATTTCTGTGAATCTTTCTTCTCAAACTCTGCAAGCTACTCAAAGGATGGTTCTTTTGTCTTTCAAAGCTATCACATAGACTCCCCATGTCTAATATTCATATTACTTGGGAGTTTCTAAGATGGATGGATCAAAACAATTCCTGCTCTGATGTGTATTCATCATCATCTTCATTGGTAGATTAATTGTTTCTCTGAGCTATGAATTATTTATTTCTATATGTGGATTCATATTTCACTAAAATGCCTGAAAGTACAATATATTGAACATGTTCCTTATTTACATGTCCTTCCTTCTTTCAGTTATTTTCCAAACCTTTCTATATTTGACATCTTTCCTTTTCTCTGTAGAATTTTCTTCATCTCGTTTTATTGCCAATCTTGCGATCTCTCGTACCTGGTCTTTGTTCACCTGTTCTTCCTATTTTCTTATCCATACTTTCTTATATCTTATATTAGTATTCTCTTTCATGGAAGTATCGATCGTTCTTCTACAACAATTGGCTATGTGTCCATAGTTATGACATTTGTAACACTCAATGTTACGTGCGACCACATAGGCATGGTCTTCTTGAAAATTTCTGTTATAATCCTTGCAATATGCAACCTTATGTCCAAAGTTAGTACAATAAAAACAATGACCATAAAATAAATTTTAATACCTGAGAGTGAATGATCTTCTTTGTGGCGTAGTCCTTCTGAATTTTTTTCTTAACTGATCATGATCATGATTGAAGTTTCTTTCTGGCTTCAACATGGATGGTATTATTGAAAATGTATCTTCAAATAGTTTTCTTAGATTCTGGTTGACCATGATTCTTTCCTTTGAGTACTTCTGCATAACTCTTTCTATTTTCTTCATTCTTCTTTTCTAGCAACGTAGAGTACTTCTCTTCATTCTCTACAACTGATGTGGATGTTTTTGTCTCTTCAATGTTCTTTTTGAGCTTGACGATTTTGACTCTTAGTGGGAAAACTTCTTCTTCAATATTCTCAACCTCTTCTTTTTTCTTCATTATCTGAGACTTCATGACCTCTTATGTTCTCTTTGCTTCTTCATGCTGTATTTTTAATGTAATTATTTCTTCTTCCAGTCTCCTCTCTTCTTGACCAAAATCTTCCTCAAGTTGGTTTAAGTAATTGGTTGTTTCCTTGAGATGATCCATCAATATATTTTCTCTCTTTTATGCTTCTTCCTTTTGTGATGCTATGTTGGATTCTAAACATTTATTTTGATATTGTAGAGTTTCTTCAATTCGTATGGCATCTTCTAGTTGAGCTCTTAAATTCTTTATGACCTTCTAATCTTTTTCGAAACCTTGAACACTTTTCTTTTGCTTCATCAATTCTTTCTTGGATGACTTGTTTTATTCTCTTTCTTTCCTTAGATATTTAATTGCACTGATCAATTTTTCTCTTTAATCAACTTTTGCTTCATCATACTCTTCCTCTTATGAATCTATCTAACATGATGAGCATCTTTATTATTTTTCTGTATCTGCGTCTTCTTTGGCATTTTATGAATCTGTGATGGGTGAATAATATATGTCATGTAACTTATCCCAAAGTTCTTTGGATGATGAAAACTTATCAACCTTTTCTCTTACTGGTTTAGGTAATCCTTCCCAGATGAAATCCATTGCTATTTTGTTATTATTCTTCAATTCCTTCTTGGTTGGAGTCTTTTCCCTTTTTGAACTATCCTATCATGTAACAGCTTATAGATAAATATAATGTCCCTGTGCCTATAAAACTACTTCTGTTCTTTTTCTCCACATCTCATACTTAAAACCATTCTGACCATTAAACATTGGTACTCCATTCTCAGAATAATCCATGATACCCTTCTAGTGGTTAAACTATTTCCTGAAGGAACCTTGCTCTAATACCAATTGTTGGATTACTGAGATGGGGGTTGAATCACTAATAGAGAAATTTAATCCTTTTTAACCATATAATCCAAGTTTTATATCAATTTAGCATTATCACCCAATAACTACAGAGTAAATAAGCAATGAACAAATGAACAATCATACACATACACAGTACACTAGTTTTTTATGTGGAAACCCAAAGTGAGAGAAAACCACATAATGTTTTTTCTTATATGTATTGAAGAATTACATTCATTGGAAGCACTAACTTCCTTTGTTTTCCAGCTGCAACTGGAAGGAGGTTCCAACCCCCTAGTTTCTCAGGCTACAACCTGAGTGAAGCTCCAACTCCCCAATTATCTAGATACAACTAGAAGGAGGCTACAACCCCCTATGTTCTTCGTCTACAACCGGAAGGTGGCTACAACCACATGTCCTTGCTCTGTCCAACCTCCCTGGCGTATAAGTAGAATGATGGAACCACTGTCACACTATCACTATGAGATATACTGTTGTAAACCTATACCAATCAACCTATACCAATAACATGAACCATGCATCAACCATGCATCAACCTGTACCTCAACCTGTAATCAATCTGTACCATAAACAAGTGCATCAACCATGCACCAACCTATACCAAACAACATGTACCATAAACAAGTGAATCAACCATGCAACAACCTGTACCTCAACCTGTACCATGAACAAGTGCAACAACCATGCACCAAACCTGTACAAATAACCTGTCACAACAACCTTTCATAACAACTTTTCCAAACAACCTATCACAACAACTTGTCTCATCAATGTTATCAACCAAATCAGATATACTCACCAAGATCAATCACCAAGACAACTCTCAAAGATGTGCATCAACCAAGTATAACACAACAACTCATAATCATCACGAAGATCAATAAATATGAAAAGTATGCTACATCATCCATAAACCATGTGTCAACAATACTACTAACAAGTGCCTCCAACCATGTACCAAGTATGTACCAATCATGTATCAACTACTCATCAACTATGACTCATAAATATGTACCAATATCATCAACTATACACCTCATGTATGTGCCAACTCATCAACTACTTGTCTCAACCATGTACCCGACATGTATCTCAACCAAATGCCCTCATCAATATCATCATCCAAATCTGATTTGTAACTTTGTAATAGACCTGGTGTATATGATCACATTCCTACAAACCTTCCTTAACTTTAACAACAAGAGAATAGCATTTTCATCAAACTTTTCTTTAGTCTCACTTGCCTAATTTTGGATTAGTCAACAACCCTAACTTGAAATAATAATAAATTTGTACCTGTAATGAATAAAGATCTGAAACTGATACACAATGTTCTTCAGTGTGTTTTATGCAATTCCTCTAGGTTTCACTACTTGGAACCTCTCAGAAAAGGAGTTATAGCAAGAATGGCATACCTTTCTGATTTTTGGTTCATTCTGGAGAGAGGCCTTGTAGAGCATGCCCCACATGGAATATTTGTTGAATCAATCTGAACCTTAGAAAGCATCATCAAAATAATTTATCCTTCCTTGAATTCCAACCTTCTTTTCTTCACCTTCCCTCAGAAATTCATCTTAGATATCCTTTGGTTACCTCAGACACCTATATATATTCAATATTCTTAAGTGTTATGTAAAATGAGAGAGCCTTGCCTCTTATTTATACTCTCTAAGTAGCTTCCTTAAAAACATCTTCTCGGTCACTTTCCCCAATTTCCTTATTTTAGGGTTAACCCACTTCTAATTTCTCCATTAAATTTATTATTGAAATATTATTTTGTATTCACTTTGAATTATAATACACTCATCACTTCACTTTATTATTTACCTTTTAAAATATCTTAAACCACTTTGACTACTTTGACCTTTTGGGGCTTCTAGATGACCTATGAGGGTTTTCCAACTTCGTAAGGCCATAATTCTCAAACCGTGAGGAGTTATGTGATTTTCCACATACCACCAGAAATGGAATGACATGTAATATCCATATATAATAATATTACCTAAAAATATATCAAAAATCATACCATTATCCATCAAACAAACCTCGATCCATTACCCAAACCTAGGTTCTCCAACTTCTCATTGCCATAACTCTCTAACCGTGAGGAGTTATGTGATGTTCCACATACCCTTGGAAATGGCATGACAAGCAATATCCATATAGGATAGTTTCAGTGAAAAATTCACTGACCTTGATCTCATTATTCCACAAATAAGCATGGGTTCTCTAACCATACTTATAGGATAACTCAATCCGGAAAGCGTCTTCCCGTGAGGGATTTCACCAGAAGGGGACCACTTTGGAGTTCACCCATTTGTAATTATTGTCAACCATGACAAGACAATAATGAGTCATCTTTGCATCCAACAAACTTGGGTCCATTACCCAAACTTTTGTGCTACTGGAATTCGCTACTATACATTCTCCAAGACTTGACATCAATATACAATATCACTCTCCAATAGTTGACATCAATGACAAAAAAAAATCCATCAACCTAAGCCAAATGTCTGACAATCAAGACATGCCTCAATAATGTACCATAAACATAACACTCAATAACACATGAAAAACATACCTATGATCCTATGTCAAACTTGATACACAAAATTACATACATGTAGCTCTTCCTCAACTTTAGAAACAAGAGAATAAAATCTTCATCAAACTTTATCTCAATCTCGTTCGACTACTTTTGGATTAGTCACAAACCCTAACTTTCAACAAGAATAACTTTTTACTTATAATGAAAAAATGTATTAAATTTTAACCACAAATATTATGAGATATTTCTTCAATGTCCTAAAAATTTCATTCTCTGAAAATTATCAAAACATAAGTTATAGAGAAAATGGAAAACCTTCCTTAATTTTACCCTATTATGGAGAGAGTACTTGTACAACATGCCACACACACAATATTTTTTATCGAATTATAAAAATATTAAAAAATATATTACAGATTGTTATCTTTCCACTGATATTGGTCTCACAAAATTTGGATCCTCTATGAAGACGTTATCATTGGTTTACCTGCAACACCTTTTTGAGACTAGATTCAGGACTAGTCCTAAACTCTATCATCCATAGAGTGTATCACCAAACATACAATGACCCATAAGAGAAACATTTTACCACATGTAACTTGACATGTTTTTTCAACCTCCTCCAATTTTCTCTATCTAAATCATTCTATAAAAATGGTTATAGAGAAAATTGTAAGATGACCTTTAAATAACATACCTCATAATACATCATCACAAGATTTCATGCTCCATTGGAATTTCTCCCTTATTCACTTCATATTCCCTCTGAAATTCACCTCACACCTCCTTGGTTACCTCATATAAGAAACACTTACTTACATAGAGGATATTCAATAGAATGTTTGTGTGAATATACTTATGAGTGACTTCTTGAGGTGTATATATAATTTTTCTAAGTAACCTCTTTCCTTAACTTTAGGGCTTCTTGAACTTTCTTGTTACAACCGCTTTACCCTTTCATTAATGACTTGAAACCAATTAGGGTCTTCTTAACCCTTTTGTTAAACCAATAAGGGGATTATTAACCCATCTTGCAACCAATTAGGGGCTTATTAACCCATTATTGGGGCTTCCAACTTCATGACCTCATAACTCCTCAACCGTGAGGATGTACATGGCATTCCACCTACCATTGGAAATGAAATGAAAATGAATATACATATATGAGTTTGTTACCTACATTTAAACTTTCCTTCATGTCACTATTCCTAAAAAAACTTTAGGATTGATGGCCACACCTATGAGATTTTTGTAGACTTCTTCAAAGCATCATTCTTTGAGGGCCATGCTTAGAGCTACACCATAACGGGAGCATCTTGGATACTTATCCAAATATACCCATCACACTAGATGAAATCAATGAAAACCACTCCTTGTTGACATAAGTGACAACCAACTGTCCAAAACATCAATGACAACAAATTGTCCAACAATCACCACAATTTAAAAGCATGCACAATAGTAGTAAATTCTAGATCATGAGGTTCAAAATTTTCTTCACAAGGTTTTAGTTTCAATGATTCATGTGAAATTACATAATCATCCTACATTAAAACTCCCCCTAGTCCTTCCTTTGAAGCATTAGTACATACTACAAAATCCTTATGTGGATCCACAATCCTCAAAATAGGTGTTGTTGTTATATTTTATCTTTTCAAATATTTCTTGACATTTCTCAGTCCATCTAAATCTGATTCTCTTTTTCTGCAAAGAGGCTATTATATAATCATATTTTCAAAACCCCTCTATGAATTTGGGAGAATACCCTGTAATTCCCATGAAAGACTATACATATAACACATCCTTTGGCATTGGCCATTCTAGGATGGCTTTCACATTTTCTAGGTCAAATTAAATCCTTTTTTCTAATATTACATGTCATAAATACTGCACTTTATCCTGATAAAATCTGCATTTACTAAACTTGCAGTACAATTGGTGTTCTCTAAGTGTTTGTAGAACCAATCTTAAGTGTTCTTCATGTTCCTCTCTAGTTTTAAATAAATTAATATGTCATCGATAAACATGATCACAAACTTGTATAAATATTTTCTCAACACAATATTAATTAAACACTTGAAGTTAGCAGGTGAATTAGTTAAACCAAAAGGTACCACTACAAACTCATAGTGTCCATATATGGTTCGGAAAGTAGTCTTAGAAATGTCTTGTTCTTTAATCCTAACCTAATGGTATCTTGACTGTAAGTCTATCTTCGAAAATATTTTAGCTTCCCAACTTCATCAAACAAATCATCAATGCATAAATGATACTTGTTATTAATAATCATCTTATTAAGTTGTCTGTAATCAATGCACAATATGAAAGTTCCATCCTTCTTTCTAACAAATAAGATTGGTGCTCACCATGGGGACACACTAGGTATGATGTATTGTTTATCCATCAGCTCTTCAAGATGCATTTTAAGCTCAATCAACTCCCAATTACTCATCATTTAAGGAGCTTTATACACTATTGCAAATCTGGGTACCAAATCTATGGTGAAGTCCATGTCCCTTCTAGGAGGTAATCCTCGAATTTCTTTAGAAAATACATCCTGAAATTCCCTCAATATAGGATCTTTGGTTAATATATTTCACATATATGTGTACAAAATATATTTCACGTCCTTTTATCACATTCCTCTTCAACTGTAAAGAGGAAATCAGTCTTACCAACACACCACATGGTGTTCCTTTATTTGTTCTGCCATTACCAGATTCATCTATACAGTTAAACGTTTTGCCGCAACAATTTAGAATAGCTAATTGTTTTTCCATCCAGTCCATGCCTATAAGTAATTCATAATATCCTAAGGGTAAGATGTTTATATCTACCTTAGTTTCGATTTCATCCATAATTATTGTACAATATTTTCCCATTTCTACAACCTTTAGTTATGTTCCAGTAGCTAATTGTACTAGCCAAGGATTCTTGTGTTTTCTTTTATTTAGTTTACAACCTTCTACAATTGTAGGTGAAATATAGCTCAGACTTGCACTAGAGTCTATTAAAATAGATACAGTTTTCTGACTCTGACTAATCGTACCTTCTATCTCCACCATCGAAGATTGATGATCAACTTACCGATTTTCCAGGGCAGCGTTGATCTTGTGAGTACATATCGTCATGTTATTTATTGTTTTTTCTTCATGGATATTATGCATTATAATATTTATGTTTTTATTTAAAGGATAGTATTTGTATAAATAAGGTTATTTGTAACCCCAACACTGAAATGGTTCTCGAGTTGTTTTGTTTACCAAATATATAGGTTTATTACTATTCTGAATTGATGCACTTGGTTGTCCATTGAATTTGTTTATCCTAATTGGTGCACTATATGATGGGTGACATGGATGCTTAAACTATTTATTCTTGGGATAAAATTTATCTTTGTTCTTATTCTTCCATATTTTTGTATTTTCTTATCTATGTTTAAATTGATTGAAACACAATTTGGCGTGCCTTATCACCTCATCCATCGTATTTGGATTCATAAACTCAATTTTATTCATGTATGCTTGAGGAAGACAACTCATAAACCGTTGAACCTTTTCCTTTCAATCTCTAAGGTAAGGTACATATCTCATTAAATTTTCAAACTTAATGACAAAATCCCCAGTAGTCATCTGTCCTAATTTGAGATCATGAAATTCCTTGGATTTTTCTTCATAACATCTTTTTGTTAAATAATTTTGTTTAAAATGATTTTTGAATATTTCCCAATTCAGTTCATTGCTTCTAATTTTATTCATTGATTTAGTCTCTTGCCACCATATGGCAGGTTTACCTTTCAGTTGGTACACATCCAACCTATCCCTTAAATTTCTTGGGTAATTAAATATTTGAAAATATTTCCCCATGTTCATAAGCCAAGATTCTACTCCTTCCTCAGACTCACCATCAAAACTGGGTGGTCTGATATTTTTAAAATCACCAAACAATTCGTTCTCATACCACTTCCATTTATTGGTTTTCGATAAAGTTTTCTATAAGGTATTTCTCTCAGAGTTATCCTCACTACATCATTCAGTTAACAACTTTCTTTTATCACTAAGTACAAGGTGATGTTTACGCTTGCGTGACTCTTCATTGGAAAATTCCTTTTTAGTCTTGCCAGAAGTATGCCCTATATTCATGTTTTGTTTCATTTCAGTCATGTTGTTTAGTAGTATTTCATTCAACTCCTCTTGTTCTTTACTTGCCTTGAATAATTCTTTATTATCTTCTTTGATACTCTATAATTTTGTTTTTATGTTGCGTGTGGTTTCCAATAGTCCTAAAGAGTTACCTTGAGGTTGTTCACTGTTTAGTTTCACATACATTTCGGGAACACTTGGTGTTGATTTACCAGGTTCCTCAGCCACGACACTCGGTTTTTTGTTTCTAATATGTGCAAAAACATAATTGACATCAATATCTCATCTTTATCAAGTTTTATAGTTTTCTGTGTTAGTATATTTGTTAGAACAATTTATTGTGTTTTTTTATCCCATAAAAACCATAGTTTTTTAACCATGCTCTGATACCATTTGTTATGACACCTCAACACTAGCCTCATTTTTATTTTTAAAATTTTCTACTTTATCATTAATCAATATTTTGACGATACATTCTCCTTATTCATTGTTACATAACTTACAATATTCATATCGTGTAACTATAGTTTTACATTCTTATGTTAATGATCATGGTTTTTCCATGACAGGTTAAAGTCTCATAGGATTCCAACATCAAGATCAAATTTTGGAATCATAAACTTTGACATCTCCCTATGATATTTTCCTCATTTCCCTTATATATTATTACACTCTTACTCTCTATATATTTTTGTATACTTCCTCACATTTTGATGCAGGAGCATCTCTCGACGCAGCCAGCCAGCCAGCCAGCCACGTCAGCGCGCATGCATCCAAATGCTTAAAGGGAGGCGCAGCCTCATTTGAATTCGAATTGAATGTAATTTAAATGCTTAGGTTGGTGAGCCATGGAAGTCATTCCTTTGAGCAGGTGTTAGGTAGGATCGACTTTAATGCCAAGATCGACTAAGATCTAGATCCAGATGCTGGACTAGACAGCCATAGAATGTAATTTATTAGAGTAGGTGAACCTGGAGGGAAGCGCTCGATTGAGCCCCTCAGGTAAAAGAGATTTTTATATCTCATTTTGAGTTAGTGGTAGTGTGTGAGGATCTGCATGTAGAGTGGAGAAGAAAAGAGCCAGAGAGAGCTCGAGGACATCTTTGTAAATACAGGGATTTTCCATTTTAATAGAATTCAGAAGCAGTTTTTCCTGCACATGTTCTGTGTCATATGGATGTTTGTGTGTGTTCTCTATGTATGTTGTGAATGTATGGTTGTTGATGCATTCTGCAGGAGTGTGTTTGATTTCAGGCGAAGGTCTTTGAGTTTTCATGCCATGAGGGCATGATAGAGTGCTGCAGACTCTTAATACCAATGCACTGATGCACTTCTGAACTCTGAGGAGTCAGAAAAAGGTGTGCTAAGGCACAGGACTAAAATCAACAACTCAAGGAGGAAGACCTCAAGGTTGTTGAATACCTTGGAGGCAGGGCTGTGTATTTGAGACACAGTTGCAGACATAATCACTGAGGATTTTGTAGGAGCTCTGCCAGGTGGGCATTGAGCGTAAGCACGAGGTGCTAGAGGAAGAAATCTACTGAGAGTTTGAAGCAGAAGCAGAATCATTGAGGATTCTGGAAGGCTCAGCCAGGTGGGCATTGAGTAGGTGAGTAGGCATGTAGAGAGAAGGAAACTCTGCCAGGAGGGCATCGAGCCAGTGTGCAGGCAGGCACAGAAGAGAAGAGAACTCTCTTGAGTTTTCCATTTGAAGGAAGATTCCACTGAAGGATCTTCACTATGTTGCTGAACACCTAGAAAGACTCAGCAAGAGGTTGTTTGAGCAGAGAGCCAGGAAGGCATTTTATTCTCCATTTGTGGGAGAAGGAGGGAGAAAGGAAAAATCCCTCAAGGGGTCTGAGTGATTGCAGAAGCTTAGAAGAGATAGCACCAACATGTGCACAAGAAGACTCTGTAGGAGTGAAGGAATCAAAGAATCCCATGAGAAGAACGAAAGCTCAGGAGGAGTTAGTGTTTCATACGCACGGAGAAGTTCCAAGAGGAAAGGAATCCGCAGAGGAAGAGAAGATAAAGGCCGAGGCCTTTGAGAAAAATTGAATTTCTTCTAAGTCTGGATGAAAGGGGCGCAAGGAGCTCAGGAGGGAGCAATAGCAGCTGTCAGATCCGATAGAGAAAGAAGATCTGGACCGTCGATTTCACGTCCACAGAGCGCGCAGAGGAGGAGAACGGATCTGAGCCGTCAGATCTGGAACAGATCGCCGATAGCCGTCGGATCTGCGTGAAGTTGTGCGAGGGTTGGCTCGTGAACAGGAGGAAGAATTCCCGATAAGAGGGGGAGCCATTGGAATATCGACACTCGGAGAATCGGAGTTCTCGAGGTCATGAGAATCGGGACGTCAAAAGTCTAGAAATAGCGATTGGATCAGGATTGTCCATTCCTAGGAAGCCTGGAAGCAATCGAGCGTCATCAGCGAAAATTCCGATGGGAGGTCGTTCATCGGCCAATCGACATTCAGGATATCAAGGATATCGAGGACATGAGTTTGGTCGCTCGACATCAGAAACTATGAATTGGCGAGATGTGATCTGGACCGTTCGTTTGTAAGTGGACGTGTGTCACGAGATTACCCACATCGGGGACTCGGACATCGGAGGTTGGACGAGGAAGTCATTCAATCTCACGAGTGGCGAGAAGGCGAAAGCTCCGTGTTGTGGGGACTAGCTGACGTCACATTGGGACATCGTCGATCGGGATATCGAGAATCCTAGGGGCCATAGGAGTCGACGAGGAGGACTGTAACGAACCGCCTCGTTACGACAACCAATCTAGTAACAGGTGC
>ML801794.1:230624-262193 GCA_009831015.1 Picea engelmannii
ACATGAATGGTAACACATCATATCATCTGTCAATCACATCATCATCATATACATAAGGTCTAACATCAAAAGGGTCCAGATCACTTGCGAGCAAGTGTCCTCAACTAATAAGTAGTCTCAGCGCGCCAGAGCGGGATGTTACAGTAGGCACGTAGAGAGAAGGAAACTCTGCCAGGAGGGCATCGAGCCAGTGTGCAGGTAGGCAAAAAAGAGAAAGAACTCTCTTGAGTTTTCCAGTTGAAGGAAGAGTCCACTGAAGGATCTTCACTGGGTTGTTGAACACCCAGAAAGACTCAGCAAGAGGTTGTTTGAGCAGAGAGCCAGGAAGGCATTTTATTCTCCATTTGTGGGAGGAGGAGGGAGAAAGGAAAAATCCCTCAAGGGGTTTGAGCGATTGCAGAAGCTCAGAAGAGATAGCACCAACGTGTGCACAAGAAGACTCTGCAGGAGTGCAGGAATCAAAGAATCCCGTGAGAAGAACGAAAGCTCAGGAGGAGTTAGCGTTTCATACGCGCGGCGAAGTTCCAAGAGGAAAGGAATCCACAGAGGAAGAGAAGAAAAAGGCCGAGGCCTTTGAGAAAAATTGAATTTCTTCTAAGTCCGAAAGAAAGGTGCGCAAGGAGCTCAGGAGGGAGCAATAGCAGCCATCAAATTAGGTGGAGAAAGAAGATCTAGACCATCGATTTCACGTCCAGAGAGCGCGTAGAGGAGGAGAACGTATCTGATCCATCAGATATGGAACAGATCGCCGACAGCCATCGGATCTACGTGAAGTTACGCGAGGGTTGGCTCGTGAACAGGAGGAAGAATTCCCGATAAGAGGGGGAGCCATCAGAATATCGGCACTCAGAGAATCGAAGTTCTTGAGGTCATGAGAATCGGGACGTCAGAAGTCTCGAAATAGCGATTGGATCAGGACCATCCATTCCTAGGACGTGTGGCAGCAATCGAGCGTCATCGGCGAAAATTCTGATGGGAGGTCGTTCATCGGCCAATCGACATTCGGGATATCGGGGATATTGAGGACATGAGTTTGGTCACTCGACATCAGAAACCCAGAATTGGCGAGATGTGATCTGCACCATTCGTTTGTAAGTGGATGTGTGTCACGAGATTACCCACATCGGGGACTCGGGCATCGGAGGTTGGACGAGGAAGGCATTCAATCTCACGAGTGGCGAGAAGGTGAAAGATCTGTGTTGTGGGGCCTAGCTGATGTCACATTGGGACATCGTCGATCGGGATATCGGGAATCCTAGGGTCGAGGAAAACATTGCAACGGAAATCGCGATATCGCGAAGCGCGATTTCCTGACAGGCAAAGAACCGTGTGGGGGCCACAGGAGTCGATGAGGAGGACAAGTGGCAGGTCAAAGAGCTCATCGGAGTCGTCGGAGGACTGGCATATCGGGAATCAGCAAATCGGTATTCCCGTGGACAAAGGATTGGGAAAATCCATAGTGGAAACCCCGACGAGGAATCGGGACCGTCCATCTGGAAGGTACGCGTGGAGGAGATCGGTGTCATCAAGGGAAGGCCCAACAGGAGGTCTCCCATCAGCAAATCAGGGATCGGTATATCGGGGATTCTATGGATGCGGAAACTTTTCATTTTGAAATCGCGAACCCCGAAACCCCGATGGGAGTTATAGCTATGGTCGTATGGGGAGCGGTCAGATGGACCATTGCATAGCCAGAAGGGGAAAAATCTCAGAAAAGGAGCGCATCGGGAATTGGCATATCGCAAGTCTCATGGACATGCGCACTGTGACATTGA
Source organism: Picea engelmannii (assembly GCA_009831015.1). Lineage (NCBI taxonomy): Eukaryota > Viridiplantae > Streptophyta > Pinopsida > Pinales > Pinaceae > Picea > Picea engelmannii. The sequence continues at coordinate 232,400 of ML801794.1, forward strand.
AAACGCTGAAACTCCGATGCAGAGGTTTGACCGAGGTCATATGGTAGCGGTCACGTGGACCAGGGCCTAGCCAGGAGGGCTAGCACACAAAGGGGACGCATCGGGTTTTTGAAGCTCGAAATCCCGACAGGAAGGAAAGGCTGTGGTCTTATGGATTGAGGTCATATGGGCCAAGAACCTACCAAGAGAGCTGGTTCTTAGAGGAAAGGCGCTCATCGGGAATTGGGGAATCGAGAGTGCTGAAACTCTTGATAGTCGAAACCCCGAAGCCCGATATTCAGATTCCTTGTGGGGAATTTGTTCACGGTCAGGTGCAGAGGCCATGACAAGGTGAAGAGAAGACATGTGGGTCATATTTCATCAGGGATTCCATTGGGGGAATCCAAAGAGATAATTTGGCTCATATGAGAGAATGAACGATCCTGTGAGCAAGAGGTTGGGAGAAGACCCTGCGGGGTGATGCGTGGACCTCGTCTGCATCACATTTCATCACACCATATTACCGATGCTCATAATTAGACACTAGTTAATTTATGTTTGCGTATATATTTATATGTGTGTGTGTGTGTGTTTATAAATATATATTCTTTCTTACTAATCCATTAGAAAAATTTCCACCAGAAACATTTCCTAAGTTCATAGCTTGTTCTCTCATCCACTTAGATTACGAGAACAAATAATATTTTTATTTTCATTGAGTGAAATTAGTTATAAACATAGTGAGAATGTGCATATATTTATATATATTTAACTATATAACTATACACTAATTCACAAGCCCTATGCTAAGTAACTTTTCTAGGTGGCAACTATTATTATTGATCCTCAAATCTTCACATTATCCAAGAAAATATGTGTTCACTATGGATTATTTAGCACGACTAGTCTTCTAGTCACAACGAGTTATTGTTTTGGTCTCCTTACATAAATTAACAATACATTATCTCATTTTCACTTCAGATTAGGGTAATGATTTCTAGATTAATTTTCATTACAATGGACACATATATGCTCCATCATTTTCACTAAAAGTCTTGTTCACCTAAAAGTACCTCGGTTTCTTAGATTTTTAGAGGGTACCATGTTATAATATCCATAATCATTTACCAGAAGAGTGCTACAATGCCATATCAAGTTCTTGGTTATGAGAGAAGTGAAATATCTAGAACCTCTTTACACTTGGTTATGAATCTCCACAACGTTCAAAGGTAAACTAATCCATCTATTACAGGTTTTGATTCTATTAGAATGTCCTTTTTTTTTCTAAGAGTTTTATTGAACTATATTACCCTTCGTTGCATGCAAGTCAATAGGATTTGGAGTATCCTCTCTCTCTTTCCCATTCTCTTACCTTTAGTAGAGAATACTAGGAAATAAATCCTTACCTAGGGTTTTGATTAATGCTTATGTTGGAATTATTGGTTGTGTGTTTTCATTGATGGAAACATGATTCAAACTATACATTAATCAGAGAAAAAGGATGATCACCTTGGGGCAGAGCTAGAATCACCTTGGGGTAGAAGAAATTTGTGATCATTGTTGATCATGATAAGATCAACAGTGATCCTATGTTCCTAAATATTAGGAGAGACAACATGCAAAGAATCCACGTACAAAAGCATAAATGAAGCATAAGGAATTAATAGCTCAGGAGGGTTAGAGACTAAATATCAGTGCATAAAAGAATGCAAAGATAGTTATTAAAAGATCAGGGGAAATAGCGATGAATAGATCAAAAAGAAGAGCACTAAAACCCTTCAAGAATTGTAAGGAAACTCTGTTACAGTAAAAAAATCTCAACCATTAGTTCTCGAGCAGTAGCACTATGGACAGTTGGATCAAGCCATAATCATAGATTGAGAGGGATTAAATAAGAGCTGACAAATTTCATGGAGGAAATTCAAGTGAGCTCTCAACTGTTAGATAAGTTCGGGATCTATCATGATTGTCAGATGGAGCCAAGTGGAAGGAAAGGATAATTAGACCCCATAAGACACAGAGTCTTGAAATCCCTGAAGTCTCGAAGTGAATAAGGGCCATCAGATCTAGGAAATACATAGTGATAGTTGGATAAAGATAGGCAGGTCCAATATTGGTCAACTTCGGCACTGACCACTTTGGCTAAAAAGAGTCTGAAATATGTAACTTCACCCGAAGGTCGGGGATCCAAAGTCTCAAAGTGAATGAGGGCCATTATATATGGGAAATGCATGGTGATCATTGTATGAGGATAGACAATTCCAATGGTGGTCAACTTTGGCACTGAGAACTTCGGAGAAAGGAGTCTGAAACATGTAAGTTTACTTGAAGGCCAAAATCATGAAGTAACTTTAATTTTTTATCCATTTTGGGACCATTCATGACCATTGGATGAAGTAATGGAATGATAGGATAAGCAGGGCCAAAGGTACAAAGTCCTGAAGAAAACAAAGGTCATTGGATCAAGAGAAGGAAATATCAAATGGTTGAAAAACATATTCGACACTTCGGCAATGATCAATGGTTGATATAAAAGTGAAAAACTCCCGGAGCCATGAAGTACCGAAGCCACGAAGTGAAAATACATGATCTAGGAGGGAGACATGTGGCATAAGACAAAGATGACACAGGGCCCAATCAGATGGTGATAAGTGTCAAGGTCTAGTTGGAACTTTAGGTATAGGAAAGTCACGAATCTAGTGGCATGGAAAAGCTGACTCAGAGGTATGACTAGGACCTAGGGAACCAAACCTGACTCGGGATAAATCTAGACTGTACGATCTTGTTACATGGTGAAGACACATGGAATTCGAGACTAGTGGTTGCATTCGCTCGTGTCAGTCGTATTCAAGACTTTCTTTAATCCATACATTTCTAAAACCAAGTCCTTTCATTATGATGCCTAAAAGTGTCCATGATTGATGATCAGTGATAAACTTACCCAAATTCTCTTGGATCAGCTCCCTTGAGAAAGTCCCGATGTTGAAAACACCTCAAGGATCGGTGATCGACGATAATTCTATCACGATCAAAACGATTGTTGTAACCTTTCTAGATTTCCCCGATTCTGATAAGGCGCATCAGGTATCATCTATTGACGATTTCTTTATGACTTTTGTGAACACCTGTATTTCTTGTATTTTGCTGATGCCGAAGGGGATCGGCTATCTCTCAAACCTTTATGAAAATAACTTATGCAAACCAAAACTGCCTTCTACCGATGTCGATGAGGATCAAATCTTGATGAATGTCATCTTTGTGTGGTTCCTTTACTTGAATTCTTTCCAACGCCAAACCTGAGCACGTTAAGGGTTGTGTTTAGCTGTTGATTCTTAATTCACGTGTTAAGGTATTTTAGATATGAGGTTTCATAAGTTTAAAAAAAACTAATTAGGTGATAAGAGACATGAAAAACAAAACAAAGATAAACCATTTCTTAAAATGAAATCGGGTCAAATAGTGACTAAAACAAGTGGTACCCAAAAATGACAAAATTTGATCGAGCTTTTTAGGGTGTGTTGAGTGCTCAACAGATACCATAATCCATGGTATTCTATTCCTTTTAGATATTTGAATATTCTCTATATTTTCATAACATGTGTTTCCTTCGGTGTTTCTTGAAACCTTGCCACATGTCCAACTTCTTTCATCACATCCGGTCTTGATGAGGTCACATAGAGTAAATTGCCAATCATCAATCTGTAGAGTCTTTAATTAGTATCTTTGGATATATCATATTTGCGCAATTTGCAACTGGTATGCATGGGAGTACTTACAGGCTTCCAATATACCATTCCAAACATATATAACATTTTTTTGATATAATTCCTCTAGGAGATGAAAATAGATGTGTCTAGATGACATATGTAGAGTCCCAAAAATAAAGACAACTCACCAAGTAATGACATTTCGAATTCATTATGCATGTCTTTAGAAAATTTATGACTCATCCTATCATCATTACTGCCAAAAATAATGTCATCAACATAAACTTCAATTACCAATGAATGGCTTTGATTTACCTATTTATATAGATTGTTGTCTCCATTTCCTTTCCTGAACCTTTTTTGTTGTAGATGCCATCCAATATTGAATACCATGCTATGGGGGATCGTTTGAGTCCATATATTTCCTTCTTCAATCTACAAACATAATCTTCCTTTTTGGACACTACAAATCCTTATGGTTGTTCGATGTAGACTTCTTCTTCTAGTTCTCCCTTTGAGAATGTTGATTTTACATCCATATGATAATAGATATACTTTGATTTTATTCGAACATGCATAAGATAAGATCAATCTAAATGCTTCCATTATGGAAACCGGGGAAAACATTTCTTCAAAATATATTCCTTCAACCTGACCATATCCCTTGCATATGAACCTTGCCTTATTCTTGGTTACCTATCCATCCGTGTTCAACTTGTTTCTGAACACCAATTTTGTGCTAATCAAATTCGTATCCTTAGTCCTTGGAACAAGTTCCCATGCTGATGTAGGAGCATTGCTAGCAACAAGCGAGCGTGGGACAAATGCCATCACATTTTTGGCACATGTTAAAGTTGTTTGCAATATTTTGAAAGTTTGGATGCACAAACTTTAATGTAAAGGTTAAGAAGGGCCTACTTCCATATTGTAAACACATCTTGAGCAATTCTCTCTCATCTGTAAGGTGTAGAGGCATTAACACATAGTTAATGAAAGTAGGTAGATTTAAATTCTAGATTAGACAGTTTTAGGAGCTGGAGGGAAAACTGACTATAGACACCCTCATCTTTGTATTATTGAATCAATCGAGAGGGATTGTATGATTAAGCACCTGAGCATAGAGGATAGAGAAAAAAGAAAGCAGAGAGCTGTCTAGAAGAACCCATGTACAGAAGTTCTGAAATTAATATATGGAGATTTGATTCAGACTCATGGTGTTATAATACTTTTTGTGTATACATACTGAATGCTATGCTTATGATGGTTTACTCTTTCTATTGTACATTTTCTTTTATTCTATGTCTGTATGATTTCATGTTAAGTATTTGAAGTTTGAGAGAGTAAGGAAATGAGTTTCAATTGTTTCTCTTCTTGAGTAAATGTTCCTGCAAGGAGTGCAGTGAAGCGTTCGCAAGGAGTGCGTTGACGGGTTCAGAGTTCATCTTTGAAAGCTCAGGAGGGATACCGTTGTTATCATTTTCCATAGAAGTGCAAGTCAGGCATAGAAGCCGTGTAAGGTGTGCACAAGCTAGTTGGAAGTCCAGAACTTATCAACTAAGGAGAGGATTGAAAGATTGTTGTCGCAAAGAGTTGCACAGAGTCAAAAGAACTCAAATACTTAGACGTATTTGAAGAAGTACCGCAAGGGGTGCATGCCGAAATCTCATAAGAGATTTAAGTTGGTGAAAGGAAGCTTAGGAGAGTTAGCATCTTCAAGGTGTTGGAAGAGCAGAAGGGAACTTTGGTCATCGTGTAGAAGCCAGGTTCCAGAAGAAGTCACAGGGTCAATTTAGAACCAGAGATATTTGAAGGAGAGATTGGATAGTTAGAATTCTTCGAGGAGAATTCTCGAAATAGTGAGAGTTGTAGAATCTATAGGAGTTGCAAGGAAGATAAGGGGCCGTTGATATTGACTTATTGGGACGACAGATCATTTCAGTATTTTAGGGTTGGAAAGTCCAAAGTGTAAGCCAAAATAATTGGCTGATCAAATCCCCGAAACGCAAAAATGGGGGGTTTCATGTGTGGAAGCAAGGAAGACAAGTTTAAGTTTTCAGAACTTCAGAGTTCAGTGTTTCAAAAGTCTCGAGGGAGAGAGATCGAGGCACAGCTGGGGAGAAAACCCGAAATTAGAGGTCACGACAGAGAATTATTGGCATTTCGAAAGTCGAGGATTTGACATTCCCGTTAACAAGCGTCTACACTCCACATCGAGTTTTCTGAACTTGCAAATCCTGAAGGAGTGGGGGAAGAATACATGATTCGAAAAATTGGAATTCGGGGAATCGAGGATCGCAAGGATATAGGGTGGTTCAAGAGTTCCAAATTCCCGATACCCAAAACCCAAACAAGGAGAAGGCGACACGTGGAAGGACATGAGACTTCCTGTCGAGGTTCGTGAAAGTAGAGAGGAGAAGTACCATTTCGGCATTTCGGGACTTCGGAGACCGGAAGACGGTGGTGACAGAGCATTCGATCCTTATCATATTGAACTCCTGGTACGTGGAAGTCTGAAAGGATTTCAAAAGACATCATTTCGACATTTCGAGGTTCGGAGGTTCGAGAGCCCCGAGGACATAGTAAAAGCGCATTTCGGAGGTTGAAACCCCAAAATCGTAAAGAGAAGGGGAAGGCCGAGACACTTGTATTTCAATAAATCATTAATTCAGGTTTTGGAGGTCAAACAGGTAAGGTGTTCGACCATAGGATTCATGAATTCGTGAAGTTCGGTATCCCGATATAAAAGAGGAAACTCCTCAAGGTTTTGTTGTGGGTTGATTTCCCAAAGAGTAAATAGAAGATCCAATCGAGCTCTCAGGGACCAAAAGGAAAATATCCTGTGCGGATTCCGACCTGCGGGTCTAGGGGTCTGCGTCAGTTGTGGTATCAAAGCATAGGAAAATTTCTTTGCTTTCTATAGCAGGGAAAAGAGGAATTTTATAGCCATGTTGTCGAGAATAAGAGACAGGCAAATACTTGACCCACCAGAGGAAAGGGAAATTCTAAGAAGAAGAGACAGACAATTGCCTGATCTGGCAAGGGCAAGAGAGATGCGTGAACTACGTGCCAGGCTTGATGCCATGGAGACAAAACAGAGGCACACAGTTGATGCTAGGGATATTACTGATTTTGAAAGTGAAAATGAAGCTAGACATGAAGGAGAAGAACTTGCAGTAGAAGAACGTCTATTCAGGGTTGTTGCTAGGATAGGTGCCAGAGTAAAAATGGATATCCCAGTATATGAGGGAAACCTGGATGTTGAAGAGCTTCTAGAATGGATTAAAGCTCTGGATAAGTACTTTGACTATGAATATGTCAAGGAAGCCAAGAAGGTCAAACATGTTGTCACAAGACTGAAAGGACATGCAACATTATGGTGGGATGAACTGCAGGCTGACAGACGTTGCAAAGGAAAGCATAAAATCAAGAGTTGGGATAGAATGTTTGCGAAGATGAAGGTAAAATTCATACCCAAGTATTATCAAATCACTCTGTTTCGGAGGATGCATAATTTGAGACAGAAGCTAATGTCAGCAAAAGAGTATACTGAAGAGTTCTACAAACTAAACATCAGGGCAGGTCATCGTGAAAGTGTTGATGAAAAGGTTGCTAGATATATGAATGGTCTAAGATATGAAATCCAATATGAGATTAGCATGATGACCATTCAAATGGTGGAATATGCTTATCAAATGGTTTTGAAGGCTGAAGAGAGGCTGAGCTGAAAGCAAAGTCAAAGAGCACAAGGCGGAAGTCAAGCCAGAGGCAAGACAATTGTCCAAGATAGGACTCAGAAGCCTAAAGAAGAGTGGAAGAAACCTCAACCTCAGACGAAGAGAGGTGGAAGCTCACAGAGAGGACAATATGTTGATAACAACACTTTTCCTTGCACTAGAGGAAGAGGAAGAGGCAGAGGTGGAGTAGTAAAATGCTTCACATGTGGAAAGAATGGACACAAATCTTATGAATGTCCAGATAAGAAGAAAGAAGGAGGTGAAACTCACATTGCTGAAGCACAGAGATGGAATGTTGAGGCAGAAGATGCTGAAGGTGGAAGATCATTGATGATGAGGAATGTTCTCTTAACGCCAGAGAAGGAGGTAGAAAATCTAGTCGAAAGGAATAGACTTTTTCGGACATCTTGCAAGACCAAAGACAAGGTATGCAATGTTATCATGGACATTGGTAGCACAGATAATCTCATTTCTACAGAGATGTTAGAAAAGTTGGAGCTAGAGACTATTGAACATCCAAGCCCATACAGAGTTTCATGGCTACAAAAATGACATCAGGTAAATGTCACTAAAAAATGTTTAGTTGAAATTAAAATAGGAGGATATAAGGATGAGATACTATGTGATGTCATTCCCATGGATGTTTGTCATCTATTTCTGGGTAGACTGTGGCAATATGACAGGAATGTGATTCATGATGGGAGAAGGAACACATACACCCTGGAGAAGAATGGAAGAACTCACATGTTGTTGCCAATTAAGGATAAAGAAGTGACAACAGAGGTAAGAAACACTGTACTTCTCATGAGTGGGAAGGAACTTCTTAAGGAGATTAAGAATAAGGAAGAAACACAATTTGTCATGGTGAGGAAACCTCGAATTCTTTTAACCAACACAAGAGTGGATGATTTACTAGAGGAAATCCAACAACTACTGGATGAGTTTGTTGATATAGTCATAGACGAACTACCTTGTTCGTTGCCACCTGTCAGGAGTATAAGTCATCATATTGATCTCATACCTGGAGCTAGTTTACCAAACAAAGAAGCGTACAGATTGACCCCGCAAGAGAATGAAGAGGTCAAGAGACAGGTCCAAGACTTAATGGACAAGGGATTGGTTAGAGAGAGCTTGATTCCATGTGTTGTTCCGACAGTGCTTAGCCTAAAGAAAGATGGAGGCTAGAGAATGTGTACAGACTCAAGGGAAATTAACAAGATTACCATCAGATATAGATTTCCATTGCCAAGGATGGATGATTTGATGGATTGTTTGAGTGAAGCAAATTTTTTTTCGAAGATTGATTTGAAAAGTGGATATCATCAAATCCGAATGAGAGAAGGTGATGAATGGAAGACAGCCTTCAGGACCAATGAGGGACTATATGAATGGCTTGTTATGCCATTTGGCTTAACAAATGCGCCGAGTACTTTCATGAGATTGATGAATGAAGTCCTGAAGGAGTTCATTGGAAAATTCGTCATTGTATATCTTGACGATATACTGATTTTCAGTAGGACAGAAACAGAGCACTTTAAGCATTTAGCTACAGTGATGAAGAAATTGCAGCAAGAGAAGTTGCTGATAAATATGAAGAAATCATCATTCATGAAGACAGAGCTCATTTATTTGGGGTTTGTTATTTCGGCAGATAGGTTGAAAATGGATCCAGATGAAGTGGAGGTGATTAAGAATTGGCCATCGCCAAAGAGTAGATTTGAAGTTAGAATCTTTCATGGATTGGCTAGTTTCTACAGGAAATTTATCAGAAATTTCAGTGGAATTAGCGCACCGATGATGGACACAATGAAGAAAAGACATAATTTTTTTCAATGGACAGAAGAAGCAGAGAAAAGTTTCAATTTGTTGAAAAAGAAAATTGCTGAACAACCAATTTTAGTGTTGTCATATTTCAACAAGACATTTCAGGTCAAATGTGACGCTAGTGGATTTGCAATTGGAGCAGTCTTGAGCCAAGATGATAGGTCAATCGCGTACTTCAGTGAGAAACTGAGTGGAGAGAAAGTGAAGTACTCCACGTATGATAAGGAATTTTATGTGGTCATACAGGCACTGAAAAAGTGGAGGCACTATTTAGTTCCTATGGAGTTTGTCTTGTACATTGACAATCAAGTGTTACAATTTGTAACTCAACAGGAGAAGATGAACCAAAGACATGCTAAATGGATTGAATACATGCAGAATTTTACTTTTGTAATTAAACATATTTCTGGAACTGCTAACAAAGTTGTTGATGCTTTGAGAAGGAAATGTTTGCTAATGCAGGAATTTAGAGTCAAAACTTTAGGTTTTGATAATCTCAAGGACATGTACAGAGATGATCCAGATTTCAAAGAGGCGTATGAGGCATTTGAGAATCCAATTCTCAGGGACAGAAGTCAATGGACTGAATATATGATCCAGGATGGATTACTATTTAGAGGCAATCAATTATGTATTCCAAAATGCTCCATGAGGGAGAATCTATTGAAGGAAAAGCATAGTGGAGGATTGGCCGGACATTTCGGTCATGATAAAACGTTCTCGAAATTAAATGGCTCATATTTTTTGGCCAGGGATGAGGACAAATGTCAAACGATTCATGGACAGATGTAGAATTTGTCAACACATGAAGGGAAGAAGGAAAAACACAGGGTTATATCAGCCATTACCCATACCTGAAAGACTTTGGGATGCAGTAAGCATGGATTTTGTGTTAGGGCTGCCAAGAATGCAAAGAGGGTTTGATTCAATCTTTGTGGTGGTAGACAGATTTTCTAAGATGGAAAATTTTATACCATGTCAGAAAACTAGTGATGTGACTCATGTCGCGAACCTATTTTTTAAATAAGTCGTCAGACTTCACGGCTTACCAAGGAATATAGTTTCGGATCGAGACACCAAGTTCATAGGACATTTATGGAGGACTTTATGGAAGAAGCTGGGAACAAAATTGTCATTTATCTCAGCATATCATGCTCATATGGATCAATAGAAAGAAGTTGTGAACAAAATCTTGGGAGATTCACTGAGAAGCTTAGTGACTGAACACCACAGTCAGTGGGATCACATTCTGCCACAGGCGGAATTTTCTTATAATGATTCGATCAATACAAGAACATGGCAAAGTCTGTTTCAGATTGTTTATGAAATGCAACCCAGGGGAATTTATGAACTGAAGGATTCAGAACAGGATGAAACTAGAAGTGCTAGTGAAGAAGATTTTGTGGAGGAAATGAAGGAACTTCACAACCAAGTGAAGGAGCGATTGCAGAATTCAAGCCAGGAGTATAAGCGCAGAGAAGATCAACATAGGCGGCAACTTTAGTTCAAAGTTGGTGATTTAATTCTTGCACACTTGAGAAAGGAAAGGTTCCCAAGGGGAATGTATAACAAATTGAAAATGAAAAAGATTGGACCATGCAAGATCATAAGGAAATTTGGGGCAAATGCATATGAGATCGAATTACCCGATGGGGTCAAAATTTCACTGATATTCAACATCTCAAATCTGTACCCTTACAAAGTTGAAGAAGCATGAGTAGATAGTGAATAGACAGAGGTTCAGTGGGCTAAACAAATTCCTGTAGCTGAAAATCCATAGATGAAAAGTATACTTGACAAGAGAGTCAGCAAGAGGACCAGGAGAAAAGAGTATTTTGAATACTTGGTCAAATGGAAAGGACATCTAGTTGAAGATGCCAGCTAGGAGAATGAAGCAGAAATTCAAAAGCATGGACAGACATTGCAAGAGCTCATGAACAAGAGTCCATGAAAATTTTCAAGCGAGGGAGTATGATGCAGGAGCATCGCTAGCAGCAAGTGAGCATGAGAGAAACGCCATCACATTTTTGGCACATGTTAAAATTGTTTGCAATATTTTGAAAGTTTGGATGCGCAAATTTTAATCTAATAGTTAAGAAGGGTGTACTTCCATATTGTAAACAGATCTTGAGCAATTCGCTCTCATCTGTAATGTGTAGAGGCATTTACAAATAGTTAATGAAAGTAGGTAGATTTAAATTCTAGATTAGACAGTTTTAGTAGCTGGAGGGAAAACCGACTATAGACACCCTCATCTTTGTATTATTGAATCAATCAAGAGGGATTGTATGATTAAGCACATGAGCATAGAGGATAGAGAAAAAAAGAAGCAGAGAGATGTGTAGAAGAACCCATGTACAGAAGTTCTGAAATTAATATATGGAGCTTTGATTCAGACTCATGGTGTTATAATACTTTCTGTGTATACATACTGAATGCTATGCTTATGATGGTTTACTCTTTCTGTTTTACATTTGCTTTTATGCTATGTCTGTATGATTTCATGTTAAGTATTTGAAGTCTGAGAGAGTAAGGAAATGAATTTAAATTGTTTCTCTTCTTGAGTAAAAGTTCCTAGAAGGAGTGCAGTGAAGCGTCCACAAGGAGTGCGTTGACGGGTTCAAAGTTCATCTATGAAAGATCAGGAGGGATACCGTTGTTATCATTTTTTGTACAAGTGAAAGTTAGGTACAAAAGCCATGCAAGGTGTGCACAGGCTTGTTGGAAGTCCAAAACTTATCAACCAAGGAGAGGATTGAAAGACTGTTGTCATAAAGAGTTGTATAGAGTCAAAAGAACTCAAATACTTAGACGTATTTGAAGAAGTTCCGCAAGGGGTGCATGTAGAAATCTCATAGGAGATTTAAGTTGGAGAAAGGAAGCTCAGGAGAGTTAGTGTCTTCAAGGTGTTGGAAGAGCAGAAGGGAACTTTAGCCATTGTGTAGAAGACAGGTTCCAGAAGAAGTCGCAGGGTCAATTTAGAACCAAAGATATTTGAAGGAGAGATTGGACAGTTAGAATTCTCCGAGGAGAATTCCCGAAATAGCAAGAGCCATAGGATCTACAGGAGCTGCAAGGCGGATAAGGGGCCATTGATATTGACTTATTGGGATGATAGATCATTTCAGTATTTCGGGGTTGGAAAGTCTGAAGTGTAAGCCAAAATCCTTGGCTGATCAAATCCCCGAAACGCGAAAAGGGGGGGTTTCGTGTGTGGAAGCAAGGAAAACAAGTTTAAGTTTTCAAAACTTCAGAGTTCAGGGTTTTGAAAGTCTCGAGGGAGGGAGATTGGGACACAGATGGGGGGAAAACCCAAAATTAGAGGTTGTGACAGAGAATTATCGACATTTCGGAAGACAGGAATTCTGCATTCCTATTGACAAGGGTCTACACTCCACATAAAGTTTTCCGAAGTTGCAAATCCTGAAGGAGCGGGGGAAGAATACGTGATTCAGAAAATTGGAATTTGGTGAATCGAGGATCGCAAGGATATAGGGTGGTTCAAGAGTTCCAAATTATCGATACCCGAAAACCCAAACAAGGAGAAGGCAACACGTGGAAGGACAGGAGACTTCCTATCGAGGTTCTTGTAAGCAGTGAGGAGAAGTACCATTTCGGCATTTTGGGACTTCATAGACCAGAAGGCGGAGGTGATAAAGCATTTGATCCTTAGCATATCAAACTCCCAGTACGCGGAAGTCCGAAAGGATTTCAGAAGACATCATTTCGGCATTTCGGGGTTCAGAGGTTCGAGAGCCCCGAGGGCATAGTAAAAGCGCATTTCGGAGGTTGAAACCCCGAAATCGCGAAGCGAAGGGGAAGGCCGAGACACTTGTATTTCTACAAATCGTTAATTTTAGTTTCATAGGTTGAAGAGGTAAGGTGCTCGACCACAGGATTCACGAATTCGCAAAGTCCGGTATCCCGAGACAAAAGAGGAAACTCCTCAAGGTTTTGTTGTGGGTTGATTTCTCAAAGAGGAAATAGAAGAGCTAATCGAGCTCTCAGGGTCAAAAAGGAAAAGAGCTTGTGTGAATTCTGACTTGTGGGTCTGGGGGTCTGCGTCTCATGCTCACTCTTATCTATCTTATTTAGTTCTTCTTCCATATATTTGATCCAGTGTTCATCAGTGTTTTCTTTCTTAAAAATTGTTGGGTTCAAATGTGGACAATAGTGCTAGATTTCTTTTTTCAGGTGAGTGTAATTTTATTCGAGTTTCAACTCGTCCATATTTATTGCCAATGATTTCTTTTGATGGATGATTTTTCTACACTCACCAACTAGGTGTTTTGGGAGAGATTTGAAGATTTTTCTAGTCATATTCCTTTTTCTCTGCTTCTGGCTACTCTTCTTCTTCTACTACTTCTTCTTATTGTACCTCTTCTTTCAGATCCTCTTCTTCTTCCTGCTCTTCTGAGTCTTTTATTTATTCTTTGGCCTTTTAGAAACTAGCCTCATCAATTTGTACATTGATTTTTTCCACTATTTTGTTGAGTTTCAGATTGAAACACTATTATGCCTTGATTTTTCTTGAGTACCTGACAAATATGCCTTTGTCAACTCGGGAGTCAAATTTTCCAATCCTGCCATCTTCTCTTTTGGTGTAGCACTTGCTTCCAAATACTCTAAAATGATTCACATTTTACAGTCTTCTTTTCCATAGATCATAGCAATTCTTGTCACTATTACTTTTGAGCATCCCTCTTTTAAAGATATGAATTGTTGTATGTACTTCCTAGTCCCAAAATATGTCAACCAACATGGAATATTTCAACATGGTTTTGCCATTTACTGTACTATCATGTTTTTTATTTCAACAAATCGGTTTTTTTAAGGTGTCCTCGCTTTTGATAAATTCCTTTTTATCCCATGTTTAGCACAAAAATCCATGAATTATTTCGAGGTAAAATATCCACCATTATCTGATCTCAAACAATTTATTTTCAAGTCTATCCTTGATTCAACCATCTCTTTGTATATATTGAAGTGCTCAAATGACTCTAACTTCTTCTTATGAAAGAAAAATGAAGTCATTATTTTGTAGTCATCGATCGGTAGCATGAAGTACTACTCACAATTTAGTCCCTTTGTCCTGGTTGGTCCACATATATCTGTATGTAAAATCTCCAATGTTTTTTTTGTTGAGTACTCCTTTGATTTGAGCTTGGTCCTGGTTTTTTCTCCCTATAGACAATGCTTACATAGAGTTTTTGTTGGATTTGAACTTTTAGGAATTTCTCTTATTCCTTCCTTTCTATTGATCTTGAAAATATTGTCAAAATGCATGTGACCCATTCTTTTGTGCCAGAGCCAAATTTCATTTTCATTTCCTAAACAACAAATTTCCTTTCCAATTTCATTCAAAACATATATGTTTTTCGGAGTCCTTATAGTTGTTTCCACTAACCTGCCTCGTCCTTCTTTCCTTATTTCACATTTCTTTGAGTCGAAATGAAGTGTGTGTCCCTGATCACACATTTTACATACACTCAACTGATTGTGCTTCATATGTTCAACCAATATAACATTTTCTTCCATTGCATCTTTGCTTCCAATCTTAACTGTGCCTATACCTATAATTTTACCTGAATGATTATTTCACAAAGAAACTGATCCATATTTTTATTTCTTCAGAGTTAGAAATATGTTCATGTCACCTGTCATATTATTTGAACAACCACTGGAAACATACCAATCACTTTTCCTATGTTGGTCTTGTAGAGAAAGCGAGCATTGATTTTTCTTTCTTTTCCATATACCGTGTGGTTCTGATATCTTACTACTAATGTTCTCCTTTGATTCCCTGGGTGGAATAGTCAATCTACAATTCTTCATTATGTGACAATATTTTTCTCATTTGTAGCATTATACTTCAACGCACAATGAACAAATTTTTTTTTGGTTCCTGTTGTATGCTTCATAATATCTTCTGAGATAACCATCATTGCTTCTTTTGTTCTTGGAATAGGCTCTGCAGTTTACAACTTTATGTCCAAAATTAGCACAATTAAAAAAATTACCATAAAATAATTTTTGATACCTGGGAATAAATGATCTTCTTTGTGATGCACTCCTTTTGAAATTGTCATCTTGAGTCTTCTTTATTTCTATAATGTTCTTCTTTGGGGGCTTACATTCTTCCTTCTTAAATGAATCTCTAACAATCTATGCATAGCTTCTTCGTTCTGCTTCTTATTTTGTTGTCTTGGAGATCAACCATTTCTCATTATGTACTTATTGTATCCTAGTTCGGACCTATCATTTGATGATCTTTGACTACTGATGATTTAATCCAATATTTTGGTTCTCTTTTGTTGCATATACTTCTTTTGAAGATATTTCCTTAAAGATACTACTTCTGCTTCCAAGGTTTTGATCGTTTTCTCCTTTTCTTCTAAATAACTTCTAAGAATTTCCTCAATTCTTATGTCTTCTTCTATTTGAATTTTTAGAATCATGACCATATTCTCTAGTTCTTCATAGTTGGAATTGTGAGATCCCTCTTTTATTTTTAACTCTGTCTTGAGTGAATTGTTTTTTTTCCTTTCTCTCTTGAGTTCTTATAATGCACTGATTAGCTCTCCTTTGAGATTGAATTCACCTTCTTCTTCATAATATTCTTCTACTTACATGAAGAGTTCTCTTTCTGAATCACTATCATTATCATTATTCTCCTCGTCTAATAAGGAACTGTCATGATTTGAGTAGCAAATTTTCTTGAAGAATTAGTTTATTCTCTTGTCTCATTTTTTATATTTATTTTCCCTTTTAGACGCTTCTTCTTCATCATTGTATTTATTCTGGTGAGGTCATTTCGAATAAAAATGAAAAATACCACCACAGTTAAAACATTTCAATGGAAGCATACCTTTATACTTTTCAGTTCCTTTCTTTAATTTCATTACAAAGTTAGCCATCTCTTCATCTTCGTCTAAATCATCACTGCAGCTACAACTTGATTTTGATTTTTTCTTGTGCTTCTTCTTCATCTTATTGGATGGATTCAAAGTGGCTTCCTTTGTGACTGGGTTCTCCTATTCCGTTCTCATTTCATAGGCTGTAAATATTCCATGTAGCTCATCCATGCTCAATGTACCAAGATATTCTCTTTATTAAAGGGATGATATTTTAGAATCAAATATTATAAGAAGAGACCTCAATACCTTTTGAAGAACCACTCAATCATAAAATTCTAATCCCAATCCTTTAATAGTGTTAACTACTTTGTCAACTCGTAGAAGGTAGGATGCAATGTATAAATCTTCCATCATCTTCAACTGTTCAATTTAGATATGAAAATTTGTATCTTAGCTCCCTTTACCTTGGAATCTCCTTCATAAATATTTTGGAGTTATCCCAAGGATCCTTTGCACTATCACAATGCATAACTTTGAAAAATATTGAGTCTATTAGACTACTTAGAATAGTACCTTTATCCTTTGAGTTGTTTTCCCTGAGTTTCTTTCCATCTATGTTGGTTGGGGGAGTGGTTGGTGTTGTATACCCATCTACTATTGATTTCCAAACATCGAATCCATGTTATTGTAAAAAGGTTTTCATCCTTTTATTCCAGAAGGAATAGTTATGACCATCAAACCTTGGTCCTCCAATCTTAGCTTATTCCATGATCTCCTTCCATTGGTTAGACTACTTCTTGAAGGACCCACTCTGAAGGACTTCTTACTTCACTTGAATTCTTTGTATTAGACTCACTACCTCAGATCCCCAACCTGTATTCTTAGAAGTGAATACACATAAGTGATTTGCAAGTGACTCTTCTATGTGTTTTAAAGGGAAATTTCTTAATGACATGCAACTCATGTTGGCATGCAACTCACATGAAACTCACATGAAACCTGTTATCTTCTATTTTACTACCAATTTACATTGACATGAAACTTGTTCAAGGGTTGACATCAATGAGAACCAATCCTCCATTATCTAAACTTTTGACAATTAATATTTGTTGACAATTAATATTTTTTCGATAATTAATTAATGCCTACAATAATTAATTAATATTTTTATATAATTAATTAATCCTTGCAATAATTAATATTTCAATAATTAATTAATTAATCTTTCAACAATCTCTCCCTTTGGCATTGATGGAAACCCTTAGACACAACAATAGAAACACTCATTCCCATGTAGGATCCCCCTATATTCATGTGTTGGCTCCCCCTGTCTTCATGCTTCTATTTTTCTCTCCCCTTTGACATCAATGGAAAATGATGTCTTCTCCTTGGGGCTTCTCCCCCCATTAGTAAG
This sequence comes from Picea engelmannii, assembly GCA_009831015.1. Lineage (NCBI taxonomy): Eukaryota > Viridiplantae > Streptophyta > Pinopsida > Pinales > Pinaceae > Picea > Picea engelmannii. The sequence continues at coordinate 249,915 of ML801794.1, forward strand.
CCTATGATCTCTATTGATGTTCTTCAAGGTGCCTCCTCATCTACATCTCTAATAAAAATAATTCATAAAGAATTTAAGTGTTTCAAAAACAATTCACTGTGGGGATGAAACTACTCCAAGTTTTTGTCGAATAAACTCAAAGGTCTCCCTCAGAAGAGGTTTGGTGAAGATATTTGCAATTTTCTCTTTTGTACCAACATACTCCACCTTGATGTTCTTCTCTGTAACCTTTTCACGTAGAAAGTGAAACTTGATTGGAATTTGTTTCCTATTAGAATGCATCATTGGATTCATAGACATACTTAGAGAACTGGTGTTATCATAGAATATCGAAATAGGCTCTCCATATTCTACTTGTATGTCCTGCAAAGTTTTTTTCATCCAAAGAACCAATTTACAACATGTTGTTGTTGCAATATAATCTGCTTTTGTTGTGGACAATGATATCAAAGATTGTTTCTTTCTCAACCAAGATACCAGAAAATCACCCAAGTAGAAGGTTGCTCCACTTGTACTTTTTCTATCATCAACACTTCCTACCCAATTTGCATTTATGTATGCAACTAGAGATAGATCATTCTATTTTGGATATAATAATCCATAGTTTTTTGTTCCTTTGAGATATTTGAATATATCTTTACTGCCATAACACGTGTTTCCTTCGATGTTTCTTGAAATATTTCCACCTGACCAACTTCTTGCATCACATCTGGTGTTGATATGGTCACATAGATTAATATTCCAATCATCGATGTGTAGAGTCTTTGATTGACATCTTTGGATATATAATATTTGGTCAATTTTCAACTACTCTACATGGGAGTACTTACAGTCTTGCAATCTACTATTCCAAACTTCTTCAATATTTCATTGATATACATGGTCTAGGAGATGAAAATACATGTATCTAACTGAAATATGTGGAGTCCCAAAAATAAATACAACTCACCAAGTAATGACATTTCAATTTCATTATGCACGTCTTTAGTAAATTTATGACTCATCCTATAATCATTACTACCAAAAATAATGTCATCAACATAAACTTCAAATATCAACAAATTGATTTGAATTACCTTTATGTAGAGATTGTTGTCTGTATTTCCTTTCTTGAACCCTTTCTATTATAGATACATGTCCTATATTGAATACCATGCTCTGGGGGCTTGTTTGAGTCCATATAGTTCCTTCTTCAATCTGAAAAAATAATCTTCCTTTTCTGACAATATAAATCCTTATGGTTGTTTGATGTAGACTTCTTCTTCTAGTTCTGCATTTAGGAATGTTGATTTTACATCCATCTGATATACTTTGATTTTTTTCGAACATGCATAAGATAAGATAAATCTGACTACTTCCATTCTAGCAATTGGGGAAATAGGTTCTATAAAATCTATTTCTTCAACCTGAGCATCTCCCTTGCATACTAACCTTTCTTTATTCTTGGTTACTTGTCCATCCTCGTTCAACTTGTTTCTGAATACCCATTTTGTGGCAATCACATTCTTATCCTTAGGCCTTGGAACAAGTCCCCATGTTTCATTCTTCTCTATATGATTTAGTTATTCTTCCATAGCTTTGATCCAATGCTCATCAGTGTTGGCTTCTTCAAAACTATTGGGTTCAATTATGGACAATATTGATATATGTGTTTGTTCCGGTGAGTGTAAGTTTCTTTGAGTTTCAACTCCTACATATTTATTCATAATGATATTTTTTGATCGATGATATTTATGCACTCATTGGATAGGTGTTTTGGGAGAGATCTAAATATTTTGTTTGTCATATTCATTTTTTCATTGTGTCTTCATGCTATTCTTCTTCTTCTACTGATTTTTCTTCTTCTACTGTTTTTTCTTCTTCTACTTCTTCTTTCAGATCCTCTACTTCTTCTTGATCTATTGAGTCTTTTCTTTCTTCTTTGTACTTTTGTACACTATCTTCATCAATATTTGCATTGATTATTTCCACTATTTTGTTCAATCTCATATTGGAACAATTGTATGTCTTGATTTCTTTTGAGTACCTGACAAATATTCCTTTTTCAACTCGGGAGTCAAATTTTCCAATCCTACCATCTTCTCTTTTGATGTAGTACTTTCTTCCAAACACTCTAAAATGCTTCACATTTTTTGGTCTTCCTTTCCATAGATGATAGGGAGTCTTATCACTATTACTTCTAATCATCCCTTTGTTCAAGATATGAACTGTTGTATGTACCTCTACCCAAAATATGTCACCCGACTTGGAATCTTTCAACATGGTTCTAGCCATTTCCTTTAGTGCCTTGTTCTTTCTATCAACAACTTCATTTTTCTGAGGTCTCCTCGTTGTCGAGAATTTCCTTTTTATCCCATTCTCAGCACAAAAATACATGAATTGTTTATATGTAAACTCTCCACCATTGTCTGTTGTCAAATTTTTTATTTTCAAGTCTATCTCTATTTCAACCATCTTTTTGTATATCTTGAAGTGCTCAAATTCCTCTGATTTCATCTTAAGAAAGAAAATTGCAGTCATTCTTTTGTGGTCATTGATCAGTAGCATGAAGTACTTCTCACCATTTAATTCATTTTTCCTTAGTGGTCCACATAGATCGGTATGTACAATCTCAAATGATTTTGTTGTTGAGTACTCCTTTTATTTGAACTTGGTCCTAGTTTGTTTTCCCTGTAGACAATGCTTACATAGAGAATTCCCTAGCTTTGAAATTTCAAGCATTTCTCTTACTTATTCTTATCTTGTGATTTTGACAATATTTTCAAAGTGCATGTGACTCATACTTTTGTACCAGAGACAACTTTCACTTTCCTTTCCTAAAAAACAACTTTCCTTTCCAATTTCATTCAAAACATTTATGTTTTGCATATTCCTTATAGTTTTTAACACTAACCTACCTCATCCTTCTTTCCTTATTTCTCATTTATTTGAGTCAAACTGAAGTGTGTGTCCTTGATCACACATTTGACTTGCACTCAACAAATTGTGCTTCATATATTAAATTAGTAGAACATTTTTTGCCACTGCATCTTTGCTTCCAAGCTTAATTGTGCCTCTACCTAAAATTTTAACTAAATGATTATTGTCAAATGAAATTGATCCATCTTTTTCTTTCTTTATAGTTAGAAACTTGTTCGTGTCACCTGTCATTTGCTTTGAACAACCACTATCAACATACCAATCACTTTTCCTATGTTGGTATTGAAGAGAAAGCGATCATTGATTATGATTTCTTTTCCATATACCTTGTGGTTATGATATCTTATTTCTAATGTTCTTCTTTGATAAGCTAGGTGGAGTAGTCAATATACAATTCTTCGCTATGTGACCAAAATTGTTGCATTCATAGAATTCTACTTCAATGCTCAATGAACCAAAACTGTTTTGGTTCCTAGTGTATACTTCATAATATATTCTAGGATAACCAACATTGTTGCTTCTATTGTTGGCATATGATCTGCAGTTCACAACCTTATGTCCAAAATTATCTCAATTAAAAAAATGACCATAAATGAATATTTGATACCTGGGGATAGATGGTATTCTTTGTGATGCACTCCTTTTGAAATTTTCATCTTGAGTCTTCTTTATTTCTGGAATGTTCTTCTTTGGGGACTTACATTCTTCCCTCTTGACAGAATATCTGACAATGTATGCATAGCTTCTTTGTTCCGCTTCCCATTCTTTTGTCTTGGAGATCAACCATCATTTCTCATTATGTACTTGATTGTATCCTAGTTCAGACCTGTCATATGATGATATTTGATTGTTGATTATTTAATCCAATATTTTGGTGCTCTTCTATTGCATATCCTTCTTTTGAAGATATTTACTTAAAGAGACTACTTATGCTTCCAAGCTTTCGATCATTTTCTCCTTTTAATCTAACTGTCTTCTAAGAATTTACTCAATTATTCTATCTTATTCTATTTGAATTTTTAGACTCGTGACCATCTTCTCTAGTTCTTCAGAGTTTGAATTATGAGATCCCTCTTTCATTTTTAACTCTACCTTGAGTGGCTTGTTCTTCTTCCTTTATTTCCTGAGTTCTTCTAATGCACTGATTAGCTTTGCTCTGAGATTGAATTCACCTTATTTTTTGGAATAATATTCTACTTCCATGAAGAGTGCTCTTTCTGAATTTTTATCATTATTATTATCCTCCTCATCTAATGAGGAACTTTCCTCCTTTGAGTAGAAAATTTTCTTGAAGAATTTGTTTCTTCTCTTTTTTCCTTTTTGATATTTCTTTTACCTTTTAGAAGCTTCTTCTTCATCACTGTATTTATTCCTATGAGGAAATTTAGAAGCAAAATGACCAATACCACCATAGTTAAAAAATTTCAATGGAATCACACCTTTATAATTTTCGGTTACTTTCTTTAATTTCCTTATGAAGTTATAAATCTCTTAATCTTTGTCTTAATAATCACTGCAACTGCAACTTAGTTTTGAATCTTGCTTTTGTTTCTTCTTCATCTTCTTGGATGCATTGAAAACTTCTTTATTTCTGACTAGCTTCTCCTATTATGTTCTCATTTCATAGGCTGTAAATATTCCATGTAGCTCGTCCATGCTAAATCTACCAATATCTTCTCTTCTTCAAGGGATGATATTTTAGAATCAAATCTCATAGAAAGAGACCTCAATACGTTTTGAGAAACCACTGAGTCATCAAATTCTAATCTCAATCCTTTAATAGTGTTAACTACATGATCAACTCGCATAAGGTAGGATGCAATGTCTTCATCTTCCTTCATCTTCAAATGTTCAAACTTAGCTATGAAAATTTCAAGCTTATCTCCCTTTACCTTGGAATATCCTTCATAAATATTTTGGAGTTTATCCAAAAGATCCTTTGCACTATCCCAATGAATGACTTTGAAAATATTCAATCAAATAGACTGTTTAGAATATTACCTTTATCCTTTGATTTGTTTTCATTGAGTTTCTTTCCATTTCTGTCAGTTGGGGGAGTGGTTGGTGTTGTATACCCATATTCTATTGATTTCCAAACATAAAATCCCTATGCCTATAAAATGTTTTTCATACTTTTATTGCAGAAGGTATAGTTATGACCATCAAACCTTGGTGTCCAATATTAGTGTATTCCATGATATCCTTCCCGTGGTTAGACTACTTCCTGAAGGACCTTCTTTGATACCAATTTTTGGAATACTGAGAGTGTGGGATGAATCAATATGATCACAATTAGTACCTTTAATCACAATATAAAACCTCCAATGAATATTATGAGCATTCAAAATATCATCAACACCATAAACATCACATAAACAGAATACACCCAAATTTTACATGGAAACCCAATGCAAGGAAAACCACATAACACTTTTCTTATTGATTAAAGAGTACATTCATTGGAAGAACCAACTTCCTATTTCTCCAACCACAAATAGAAGGAGTCTCCAACCCCCTATTTACAGGATGCAGCTTGAATGAATCTCCAACTCCCTAATTTATTCATCTCCAACTAGAAGGAGGCTACAACCCCCTTTCCTTGCCCCATCCAACCCCCCTAAATATAGATGTAGAACAATCTGTCACTATCTCTATCATTGATAACATGTTGTTGTTTTTGTCTCTAATATTCATGCTACTACTACTAAAATTAATATCTCATCAAGACTGCAACCACACATACCTCATACTAAAATCCACAAAAGAGTTCTTCAAATCAAGTTCTTATAACTCACTGAGACATACTTGTTCCTGATTTATTAAGAATAACTCCCTAACACACTTAGGAAGACATACCTTTACCCTAAAGTTGAAATGAGTTCCATATCCCTGACATTCTTGTATTTTTCTTGTCACACACAAGAAGGCATACCTTTACCCTGAAGTTGAAATGAGTTCCATATCCCTTCAAAGTTCTTTAAGCATTCATTTACTAGATCCTCTCACAGCCATGTGGATCCCTATCACTTGACACTCCACATCATCATAGTATAAGAACGCTCTCCCAACCAGGAGTTGACATTTGTCTAGCTCCTATAGGCCTACTAAGTTAATTAATCATAAGCATAGAAAAATATCACTCCTTACTAAATATCCAAGGGAACTTAAGGTTATTAATATTAGTTAACACCTAAGTTTGCAGACTTCGACAAAAGTTCCTTAGCATGAATTTGTGAATAAACCAATTCTCCCGAAACCCAGATTTCTCAAGAGGGTCCCACTCAGTTAATTTCTTATGTTCAAAACATTATAACATGGGGAAGTGGGATATTGGTGCGGGCCTTCATACCTTTTTACTTATTTTTTCTATTTCTCCAATGTCCTGGAGTCCGATACTCTCGCACTCCCGCAGGGTCCACACGTACACATGGTTGTGTATTGAACGACAATATAGGAATTGGTGGATCGAGTTCTTCACCCACTTTAACCATAGTGTCTCAGTATCCCAACTATCCCAAAGTCCTGAGGTCCTACCACATAGCTCTAGCCTTCAGCCCTATTGGAACATACATTCTAACACCCTAAGCCTCTTGTAGTCCCGAACTCCCAAAATCTAGGGGTCCCATTAGCCAATAGGTCAAGAATCTATGCACTAGGGGATGACATGTGGAAAAATATGGAGATGACACATGGCCCAATCGACGGGTGACACATGTCAAGTTCCATTTTTAACATAAGGTCTGTGAAAATCATGAATCAAGATAACACATGGCACACATAATATGGGTCCATGTCACCCTAGGTGATGTCAGCATGCCACGTCACTATGGGCTAACAGTCTCTGCAAACATCCTACTTCTCCTACCAACAAAATTTCTCGGAGCTTCAAAGTCCCAAACTCTCTCCAGCCGACGTTCCAATTTCCTCTACCCAATGGTCAAGATCGATGCACATGGATCCTTATATTTATGTCCTTCGTCGCTTTGTGAATTCTGCGTTCAAGGGTCTTGTTTTTTATTTTCCTTTTAACTCTTGAAGTGGTCAACACCAGACTGACCACATTCTATATTGAACAGTCAAAAGAAATATCCCAAAGTATCCTTGAATCGATGTTCCTCGTCACTTTGTGAATTCAACATTCAGGTGTTTTTCTATTTAGTTTCATTTTTACTCTTGAAGTGGTCGATGCCAGACTGACCATGTTCTAGATCTAAAGGTCAAAAGAGAGATCCTGAAGTAGCCTCGAATTGATGGTCCTCGTCGCTTCATGACTTTGGCATTCAAAGATCTTTTGTTGTTACACTGTTTGTTTTCCCGGGAGCGTCATGGTCCTAAGGTTTGGGTAGCATAGTTACTTTGGGGCATAGTGAGAGGTTTTGGGTCATGGTCATACATGATATTAACAATTCCATGGCTATGATCTCCAACTCATTCTCCTCTTCGACCTCCAAAGTCTCGTAGTTTCGAAGGAGAAAAAATTATATTACATTAATTACAACTTAATGTAATTACTAATATTTATTAACCATGTGACTTTGTAGGTTTGAACCTTCGACGGTTTTAACTCGTGAGGTCCATCACCCAAAACACTCAAGAGTCATGAATCTCTGAACTCCAGAAGGCCTAACTCCTTTTAGGTATGATCTAATGGCCCAAATCTATCCTTGTAGCCAGATCAATGGTTGTTGTGGCTTATTTTATACTTTGCGGCTCCTCTTCCCTTCAAAAAGGGATTTAAACCATGGCTTTCATAGGTTTTGGCCTTGGTCTGCATTCTATGAGTGTTATACCTTATGATCTTGAAGATACTTTGAATGAAGTATGGGCGCACTGCTTGAGCTTCTCCTCGAATTTAGAACTTAGAGAGTTCTTAACCTGTACACAACTTGCATAGGATTTCTTCACCCTCACACTACCTCTCCTGAGCTTAACATATCCTTTTTCTATGAGACCCAAAACAACTGGAATTATAGACATGCATACATGAAACTGTGGCTATGGTCAACAAAATCACAATTTATTTCCTTTAATTTGAGCCATTACATGGGGATAAAGTATTTACATGTACAAATCATGTTCAAACCATATAGTTCCTTACTTGCTTAAATACACAATCAAGAAAAATAAAGAAAAATAGTCTAATCATCAAAACATCATGCACATCCCTGAAACGTTCACATGATATTCAACCTTAATTTACAGTTACAGTTCAATTTCACATGGTATGATAATACTTATCTATTACAAGTGGCATCCATCCAACTGATTGTGGGTTTTATCCTCTCCACCCAACTGTAATCTCAGAGGCATTCACTCTTATCACTCTGGCCACCCTCGTGCCAAGCCATGATATCACAAGGGGAAAATCCTTCAAGTTCTCATATATTCTCTCTTTTTCATAGCCTCTGCGAGGTTTATCAAATGATTCATCGCCATCAAGCTTGTGACCCTCGTCACTGAGGAGTCCTCTTTATCTTATCTCCTATAACCAGAACAATTTAATCCCTCAATTCTTCTCTGAACTAGATATCCTCACATGCTCTCATCTTTCTCTCAGTATATCCAAGTTGCAAACCCTCCTGTGGGAATTGTATCCTTATTGTATTCCTTCGTGTGTATTTTTTCACACCTCCTCCCTGGGAAGGTTCTGGACCTGTCCTTTTCCTTCTCTCAGAAGGAACTTAGGTGAATCTAGTCCTGCAGGAAACTGCACTCTATGGTATTTTGGGCTGATAGTTTTATGTCCCCTCAGTGAGACCGTCCATGCTTCCATTCATTGGGGTAGTTTATTGTTCAACCACCAATATTTTTCTCATTAACTGATTTTTCCTTTGGATCAGGATGAGGCTTATTATTTCAACAAAGAGAATTTGGGTCATTTTGACATAATGAACACTCTCTACAGTTTCCTTTCTCTTTCCTCTAGTGATATCATTGCGAGTACTTCAAGGCTTCACTCCCTCAGTCAGTTATTGGCAATCAAAACAATAATACATTTACATTGTTCACATGCCATAGAATGGTAATCATAATTAATGATTAATTACAAGTTGGGGGAAACGAGGGTATTACAATCCCCTCCCCCTTAAAAGGAACACTGTCCTCGATGTTCTTTCTCAGTAACACCTTTCATGCCTTTGTCATTTATCTTCTTCAGAAATATTGATACTCTTTCTTGGTTAGGTCCTTTCCATACCCGTTTCCTTCGTCAACTTCCTTCAATAATTTTGGACAACAAGCATATTAATCACAATTTCACGCGAAAACATCTTACTGTTGTGCAAAATTCAAGAGGAGAGATTTTGTAATTGAGCATAATACTTATTTGTGAAGTTCATGGATTTGCATCCATATGGTTGTCTTGTTACCTTAGCTCATTGTTTTTCCTGGACATACCCATTATGTGCATGATCCCCATCAATAGTTTGTAAGAATTATCAAAGTCTCCTCTTCCCTACAGTCACTCACCCTCTAGGCCTAGGCTGAGGCATCCTCTTCTCTTATATACAGTCCCTTGGGAAATCCATCTTGCCTTTCCAAGGTTTTCTAGCAGAGGAAGAGTTATAAATACTGCACCGAGCCTTACAGTTGAGTCGTCCCTCAGAGTTTATTTAATGAGGCATCTATATTGCTTTTGTTACCACAACACAACATATTCTAGGGATATCATGGCTTAACATAGCTTTCTTATGTCTCAAAAATAGCCTCTTTCATGATTTCCATCTTGAAAGCCTTCATATGTCCTTCCTAGACATAAATTTTTTGTCTCACCTACATCAAAGGTATGCATAAATTATGAGATATTATCATCAATTTCAATTTCAATTTCAAAACTTTCTTGCAAATCTGTCACCCACATATTTCCAAATTACATAATTATTTTCAGATTTGTTCTGCGAAGGAAGAAGATTCATACGTATGGGACTTTCCTTCTCATAGCAGTTTGGCTCAGCAGGAAATTGGTATTCTTTATGGGATTACAAAATTTCCATATCGAAAAACCTTTTCTTCCTACAATTTCCACATTCCTTATCCAAACAAATTGTTAGTTTTCATGTACATTATATTTTCATCGCACACTTTCAGTGGCTCATAAAAAATTTCAAAACTATGCATACTAACAATCAAGTTCATTTTCTCAAAAAGGAAATACCATTCTTCCAGCTTGGATCAATAGGAAATTGGTCTTCCTTATGGGATTACAACACTTCCATATCCAAGACCTTTTTCTTCCTGTGATTTCTACATTCCTCAGCCAAACAAATTGTTAGTTTACATGCACATTATATTTTCAGAATAATGCATACTAATAGTCCAAGTCATTTTCATCTATTCAAGGGTACAAAGCAAAAGGAAGTATCATTATTTACGTATGCATCCTTTCAACATACCAAAGTTTTCAAATTAAACTCAAATATCAATTAACTGTAATCAATGTGACAATATTCATGGCCACATTCATACCCAATGTAGCCTTACATTGGGTTCACGTTTTTCATACTTATGACAGACACTTTTCCATGGTGCGGTGGAGCTCAACCAAAGTCTTCAACATAGGTTTAATCATTTTCATTCACTCTTACAACAAGACTATGCTTCCCACTACAAGCTAATCATGATCCCAAATCATCACATATGAAACTACAAGTTTCTCTTGAATGCACCCAAACATTCTTCCTTCATTAGTAACCAGGGTTCCAACACTCATGGTCACCCAAAATTATATTTTACTTAACACCTCTACAATTCAAGTTGATTATTGGAAGGTCCTCCTTCCTTAATGGGAAATCCATTGTCTGCCCTCTTATGCAAGCATGCATTTCCTCATTGCATTCCATGCAATGTGGTAAATATGAGCACCTTTATTCCCAATCTACCTAGATTTGTCATTGTACCCATGGTACTCCTTACTCATGCATTTTATTGCAAGGATTATAAATCATCCTTGAATAGTATAGAATTCCTCTCTCTATTATTTAGATTCTTCTTTCCTGAATCTTACCCTTCTTGGGTAGCGATGGCATACAATAGCCATTCAAAATTATTCACATATCAGTAAGATAATGAAATATTTTTAGAAGGAACTGGTACATTTGGGTCAAATTCCAATGACATGTTTGACGCAATTGCCACTTTATATTTTCGGGAGAACGAAAAACATCAGACCCCCTTAAATGTCATTTCACATGATGTCGCTTTTTCGATGCCATAGATATTGTCTCTTTTGCGAAGTTTCATGTGGGCATGTGTTAAGCCCTAATATTGGCTCATTACCCCTTAATTGGGGCATATTAGATTAGTAATGCTATTTTATTTATGTCGGCTTTAGCCCATTATTTGTAATTTAGATTAGTAATGTTATTTTAATTATGTCGTCTTTAAGCCATTATTTGTAATTATACCTCCTAGTCTCCTATATATACCAAGGAGACATTTTCATTTTGAATCATCTTGTACTTGAACATTTAAGTGGGGTAAAAGGAGGTTGCCCCCTCGAAGTGGCTTATTATCTGAAACTATCTCTTTTTCAAGGAATTGAGTACTTTTCCTGAGGTTTTTATATGCTATATTGATGTTTGGTTCTTAACATATAGTATCAGAGCTCAAGGTCTTGGGGTTTCGCTGCTACATCTGAGACACCGTGGAATTTTCGCTATAACTTTTTTTCTACAATGTTTCATAAGGAAAAAATTGGAGGATATTTAGAAGACAAATCAAGGTACGTTGGGTTCAAAATTCAGTTCCTGAGGCCTTATACTTTCAGAGATATAGCCTGTACAAGATAGGGTTCTGGAATCATCCTGAAATGAGTCATTGCGGAATTTTTGCTATAAAACATTTTCTGTAACGTTTCAGACCCTAAACTCTAGAGGAAATTTACATAAATTGGTAATGTATCTGTGGTAAAAATTTCAGCTTCTGGGTCATCTTAAATTTTTAGATAAACCCTGTGTAAGATAGGGTATCTGACTAGTCCTATTGACTAGTCTCAAGAAGGTGTTCCAGGTAAAACAATCATAACTTCTTCCTAGAGTATCCAAATTGTGTGGGACTAGTTGCATTGGATTGTGGATAGTTTGTAGTATTTGGGGTGCGAGTTTCAGAATTGTATATCAATTATTTTGTGCGGGGCACACTATACAAGTGATATCTTCTAGAAAGGCCAAAAATCGGCAAGTTGTGGGGAAGCTATGATAAATTCCACTTGGCACATCCCATTTTGATCAGACCTGTGGCATTGCAGAGAAGAAATATCATAGAAATACATAAGAGAAAGTTTCATACCCAGAAGGGCCAAAAATTGGGAGATACAACAGAAGAAATATTGTCTAGCAGAACCACCTCAAAATCAAGGTTCAA
>ML801794.1:278447-308542 GCA_009831015.1 Picea engelmannii
ATATATATATATATATATATATATATATATATATATATATATATATGACTTTCAAGAAATGAAAATACATGAATTTGGCCATACCCTTTGGAAGTCTTCAGCATCCCATACTTTCTCTAAATGTTGTAATTAATATATAAGTATGGGGAACCTACTACCACTAAAACATGACTGACTACTTGTGATGTGCCTTTAGAATACCTGTATATAATCTACCTACTCAAATGTAGCATCCCGCTCTTATGCACTGAGAAAACTTATTCTTTGAGGACACTTGCTTGAAAGTGGTCCAGATTATTATGCTATTAACACATTGATTTTGATTATGACCCGTTATGGGTTGATGTCATTTTGTTTTGTTACATTGACATAGACAGGTGATATTGACTTGGTATTACTGAGTGTGCAGGATTTTGGACCTCGAGGATGCAAAGGCATCGATGGACCCCGTTGGATTCTGGATCGAGTCAGGGAGTGAACTATTGAGGTTTGATTGTTTTATATGTGATATTAGTGAATCTGATTAGACGATATGATTATCGATATATTTCTAACATGATTCATTGATGATGCAAGCTGACGATAGTTTGTCAACCAGACTCACATGTGGAGTAGAGGGGTCACGTAGGACTACCAGAGATGTTGAGGGAGAGGTGTGGACAACAACCCTGCCACAACCTACTAGTACTCCCATCGCAGCTCGAACTATAGGTTAACGATTACCTAGTTTGAGAGGACCACAATTCCATGAGGGTAGACTGTGATAGTCTCTCATGATGATTCTAAGGGGCACACAATAAGGCAGGGGCCTTATTCCGTAGAGGCCTTTAGTCTCCCACAAGATCAGCTGGCGAAGTGTTGACTCCAGGGGTTATTGATGTCTACCAAGTCAGTCAAGAGGTGAGAGGCACCCTTGGAGCATGTGGTGTGTCCTGAAGGGCATACCACACATGAAAAATGGAAAGAGGTGAGTGGTACCCTTGGAGCATGTGGTGCATCCTGAAGGGCACGTCGCGCAAGAGAAACCGAAAGAGGTGAGTGGCACCCTTGGAGCACCTAGTGCGCCCTGAAGGCCACATCGCATGGTTATTTAATAAATGAATAAACCTAGATAGATTTAGGACAATAAAGTGTTAAGGATTATTTGAAACCTTTCCCTAAAAAATGTGTTGCCCCCCCTAGGAAATTAAGGTCTAGATCTAATCTTTGCTAGTGGTAAAATTTTACCTTTTTATAAAAAAAAAAATAATAATAAAAATATGTATATAAAAATAAAAAATAAAAATAAAATAAATAATAAAGATAATCTTCATTAACCTTTTGACAGGAAGGGGTAAGCAATTAAATTGTTTTATAAAAATATTTTGGGATAAAACTTAAAAAGGGGAATGATTTTTTTACTTTTTATGCTAATTAAAAATTTAATTCATAAAAAAATAGGGCAAACGGGTAAGTTTTTGCACATGCATTTTTGAGTTTAATTAAAAAGGGAAAAAGGGGAAATATAAAATAATTAGGAAACTAGGAAAAAGTGGAAACCTTAAAAGAAAGGGGAAACACTAGGAAAAAGTAGTTAGTCCAACTTAGTAAGGTATCTGCCATTTAAGAACTTTCTAATTTAAACTGAACTAGCAAATTAATAATGGGGAAAGTCATTAAAACCTGTAAGGGAATTTTGGGGACACCTAGGAGTGATTCTAGGAGTGACTCTAGGCGGGGGAGGGAAATAAGGGTAATTAATTAATTAAAGAAATTAGTTTTAGGAGAAATGAAGGGGATGGGTGACACATGTACGGGGAGGATTTTTATGAATTAATTTATTAAAGTTTAAATAAAGTGGGATTTTGGGAAAGTAAGGGACTTCGAAGCTCTATATAATCGAGGGAGGAGAAGGATGATGCATGTATTCTGTTTTGTATAACGTTACGCTGCACAAATCTATACTTGACTGACTTATATTATGGGATTTGGGATACCTAGCTCGGTGAGGAGTGGTAGATCGGCCTTGTGAGGTGAGCTGGGAGCTAGTTGATTCTCTGGTCAGTGCGTGTGGTCGCTTTGCGGTTTGGGGGGCTAAGGAGGAAGAAGAGTACCCATAGCATTGGTTGTGAGGTAACGGTGAAGTCTCGTCGGTCGACAAGCAAGAGTTGCACGTAGCATGCAAGACATCAACACAGATTTGGTGATCAAGCAACGATACGCTTTCTTTATTTTTGCATGGTATATTGTCTTAACATTCTAGTTGATGATTGGATTTTTCCTTAGCCTATAGCTCGATGATTGATTGAATTCCATGGCATTTGATTCTCGACATGTCTTGACTACCCTTTGGTGTATTGATTTATGAATATTGTGGTTGTTTTTTCCTTTCGTCCCTAGCTCATCAGTCCTCGCCTGAGCAGTCAACCAGGAGCCTGATCTACGGTCATCGCTTCGGCATTAATAGACCTATGGATATCAATGCCCTGCTTTTCTATGGGTGGATGATGAGCGAAGGACAATCATGTCAGTCGTCCACCTCCGTTGTTGTCCTTTGCTGATTGTTTTGACTTGTGATATCTAGAAAAGACCTCATATGGATTATCTTGCATCCTTGTTGGTTTTTCTTTGCACCTTGACTGATAGAATCCCTGCGATCATTTCAATGACTTTTTCCAATGGATCCTTGCGGTTCTCTTACTGTTGTCTGTGTTTTATATTTGGTATCCTGGAAATGGAAAAATGTTTTTTTTGTGTTATTCATGTCTGGGTTGTATTGGTATCCTGGAAATGGAAACATGAATTCATTTCCCTATCTGAATTTTATATTTGGTATACTAGAAATGGAAAAACATTTTTTTTTTGTTATTCATGTTTGTGTTGTATTGGTATCCTGGAAATGGAAAAATGAACTCATTTCCCTATCTGCATTTTTATAATTTGTATCCTGGTAAGGGAAAAACATTTTGGTTATTCGTGTATGCATTTGTATTTGGCATCCGGGAAATGAAAAAGGGAAACCATGATTTCGCCATTTAATACGTGACTGAGATTGTTGTTGAAATGCCCACATTTTTTCCTTTTAAAAGTTGATTGAGTTGTTGTTGAAATGCCCACTTTTTTGCCTTTTAAAAGTTGACTAAGTTGTTGTTGAAATGCCCATGATTTTCCATTTAATACGTGACTAAGATTGTTGTTGAAATGCCCACATTTTTGTCCTTTTAAATGTTGACTGAGTTGTTGTTGAAATGCCCACGATTTTCCATTTAAAACATGACTAAGATTTCTTTTGAAATGACCACGAATTTGCCATTAAATTGATTGACTGATTTCGTTGTTGAAGGGACACGAATTGTTAGTTAGAATGATGACTACGTTTTCTAGAATGGATATGAAATTGCCTTAAATATTGACTGAGTTGTTGTTGAATGACCACGAGTTGATCCTTCTGCAGTTTTGTATTGTCCTTTTATTCTCCTTCACTTAGAGTGTATACCCATCGTTCTAACTACCAAGCTTTAATTACCACAGTGAGGTTACTCGCCATATTAATTACCATGTTAATTGCAATGTTAAATGCTATATTATTTTCCATATTAATTGCCATGTTATTTTCTATAGTGAGTTAATGATCAGCAGATTCGTTCTTATTGATTTATTGCCGCAGTGAGTTAAATGGTTAACAATATGTAATTGCGTTGTTATTGAGCTATTAATTGTTATGTAACAGTCATACAAATTGCCTTGTTACTGTTGTATTACTTTTTATGTTAAACAACATGTTAATCGCCTTGTTACTGTTATATTATTTGCTATGTTAATCAACATGTTAATCGCCTTGTAATTGCTATATTACTTGTTATGATAACAGTCATGTAAATTGCCTTGTTATTGCTAATTTAATCACTAGGTAACTGCTATGTTAATTTCCTTGTTATATTGCTACAACGCTGTTAGTAGTTAGCAGTTTCCTTCTTAAGGATAATAGACAGCTAGTATTGTTGGTTCGGTCAATATAGCTAGACTACATGTTGATATTAAATTTTTCATAAGTGTTATAATGGTATCATCCTACTCTAAGATTGTTAATATTGTTATTCAAGTTAATGGCTAGTTGGATGGAGATTTTGTATTAATATAGAATTGTCCATTTAGGTTGTAATAATCATTAAAATTAGGTTGGTGAGTAAAGACTAGATTGCCAATTTAAGACTTGCTAAATTGATTATAATGGAGATTAGATGGTATTTATAATTATAGTTTTAGTATTGATTACTTAGACTTGCAAGATTGATTGTATTAAGGTTAAATTAGCGGGTGCATTATTGACTAATTGTAACTTGACATGCTCCGTTTAGAATGGAAGCCATGTTAAAATAGAATTTGACTGGTTTAGACTGGGTGATTGGTTGGGTCGAGGACGATGTTGTGTATTGTCTTGCATCATCCCTTGTCTTCATCCTCTAGCGTTTCATTGACTTGTTGTTGGGGTATGGGTGTGGTTTTCCTTTCAGTATTCGGTTTCTAGCGCGTCAGATTTATCTAGAGTCCTCGGTCCTGATAGGATGAGTGGTGCCAAGGTTGTCAACGTGTCTACACCTAGGGATGGAATGATTCCTGATGAGGGGATCATGGAACACCCAATGGGATAGCGTCGAATGAAAACCTGGTCGAAGTTTGTGCATGTTGGGGAGTGTTGTCGAGTGTGGTAAGTTGCTTGGGCACATGGGTGGAACGCCTTCATGTGTTTGGTTCACATACCTTGAGGTTCTAGTATTTGTTCATCTAGGTCGTTGTGTCAGGATGGGGATGTTGTCCCTTAGCTTGTAGGCATGGTCGTGTCTCTGTCGGGTGGGTAGTCGTTCCTCCTTGTTATTCTGTGCATGTTTGCCCAATTTCCCTTGGGCCTGTGTGTGGTGTCATAATAGCCTGTTGCTCGGACTGTGTTCTTGTGTTTGTTTTCGATGGTGTGGTTAAACTGTTGTTATCATTGGATTCTTTCCTAAAAACAAACAAACAAAAAAATTCACTTTTGCTTCGCTTGTTGTCATAATGATGGTGTCATTACATGTGGTATCAGAGCGGGTTCAACCCGCGACTTCGGATCACTACAACTTTCATTGATATGATTTGATTATAATGTTGCTAATTAATTTGACTTGTACTCATGAAGGTAATCATGGTTTGAGGACGTCGCAGAGGCAGACGACGGGGTGGTAGGGGAGGAGGCACGATGCCTCCAGTGGCATCCATGCCTGAGGGGTCTAACCCCTAGGGAGACGAATAGGTTGTTGGGAAGGAGAAGATAGAGGTGGGTGACGTGGTTGGGATGATGAGGTATTTTCAGCGGATGTCTGAGGCACTAATCAGCCGTTTGGACAAAGAGGAGGCCAGGGCACCGACAACCCCTAAGGGTCCACTGCTCACTCCTGTTGGTACTGGTAGCATTCATCGTGAGTATGAGAAGGTCAAATTTCTCGAGTTCTTTGGTGCCCCAGACGATGCAGCCACTAAGGCTTGGTTGGAGAATATGATGATGAGGTTTTCACGTCGCGACTAGACCTCCAACATGAAGGTCTGCATGGTGGTCTTTCAACTGAAGGGGAGCACTCTTCTATGCTGGAAGATGCTCCTACTGCAACTAAACATGGTCATCGAAGATGTTTCATGGGAACTGTTTGAGGAACGGTTCTGAGAGAGGTACCTATCAGAGGAATTTATTGAGCGTCACCTCAATGAGTTCAATTCCTTACGACAGGGTGGACGTATGGTTCCTGAGTATGAGGCCCATTTTATGGACCTGCTCCGGTATGCTCTGTATCTTAACACTAAGAAACTTAAGTTCAACAGGTTTGTGTTCGGCCTTAATGGTAGAATACGTGCAAATGTTAGGATTATGATCCCTCAAACCTTGGATGATGTCATCCAAAAGGCCCTCATAGTGGAGGAGGAGGTTATCAGCGTGGGTCAGAGAAGGACTCCAGTGAGACTAGTAGGGCAGGTTTCATTTGGTGCACAGTAGCATTAGACACCAACCAGACCTACGCCAGGATATCGTTGCTTCCAGAGGGGATCCACTTTCACTACACCTCGGCAACTGATGCCTCAGCAACGGACACCTTATCGAGGACCACAACATCAAAAATAGTGTCAACTACAGCAGCAATAGTTTAGGCATGTTCAATAGAACAAACCAGGATTCCAGGTCTGTGGGCCATCATCTTCAACTTCGGGTACCAGGACTACTGGACCGAAGAAGGGGTGTTGGATGTGTGGGGAGCCACACTACCAACATGACTGCCCTGTGGAGAGGACTAGAGCATCTGGATCAGCTGGACCCACTACCATGGGAGATTTGGGCAAGGTCCATCAGATTCATGAAATGGTGAATAACCACCAGGCAGAGCACTAGTCAACTGTGCTCAAGACGTCAAGTACCATCACTGACCAGACCCTTAGTATTTTGATAGATCCCGATGCTACCAAGAGTTTCATTTCTGGTGCAGTGCTAAAAAGGATTAAGGTAAAGGTAGTTGAACAAGACGAGTTTAGCTTTGTAGAGATGGCTTCTGGAGCCAAACAAAAGGTTGGAGGAAAGGTTACGGGTTGTACCCTTAACCTGGGAGAGCTTTTCAGCAGGGCCAACCTGTACGTCATGATCTAAGGATCTTATGACATCGTGATTGGTATGGACTGGTTAGAATTGCATGAGGTGATACTCTACTGTAAGCCGAAACAATTGAGTTTGGTCGATGATGAAGGACATAGAGGTGTGATTATAGGTTGGAACTAGGGAGTTTCCCTGAGGTTCATCTCTTCCTTGTAGCTACGGAAGAGAATGCGCAAGGGGTGAAAGGTTTATGCAATCCTTGTGTTAAACAAGAAGGGAGTGATAGAAGGCCTAAAACACCTTCTGGTGGTGAGAGAGTTTGCAGACATATTTCCGGAGGAGTTACCTGGGATGTTGCCAGAGAGGTAATTGGAGTTTACCATAGACCTAAAACTGGGGACTGGACCGATAACAAGAACGCCTTATCAGATATCGACACCGGAGTTATAGGAGTTGAGAATGCAACTGAAATAATTGTTGGACCTGGGACTGATACGTCCAAGTGTGTCACCGTGGGGTGCGCCTATTATTTTCATATAAAATAAGGGTGGGTCATGGAGGTTTTGCATTGACTGTCGTTCATTGAACAAGGAAACGATCAAGAATCAGTATCCATTACTGAGGATTGATGATCTATTCGATCAAATGAAGGGCACAATGGTGTTCTTAAAGATCGACTTGCGATCAGGATACCACCAGTTACGGATTAAGGGGTATTGATGAGTTTGATGAATGGGGTGTTCCGCAAGTACTTGGACAAGTTCGTCCAAGTATTCATTGACGATATTTTTATTTACTCTCGGACGACGGAGGAGCATGATGAGCACTTATGCTTGGTACTACAGTGTTTGCAAGAGCACAAATTGTATGGGAAGTTTTCCAAATTCTCATTTTATCAATCAGGGATTCACTACTTGGGGCATGTCATCTTTGGCAAAGGTATCGTCATGGATCAATCAAATGTTGAGGCTATTATGGAATGGCCTGCGCCAATGAATGTCCTATAAGTGCATACCTTCATGGGTTTAGTAGGATACTATCGATGGTTCATCGAGAGATTTTTGAAGATAGCAAATCTGATCACAGAATTACAGAAGAAAAACAAGAAGTTTGTTGGGACCGAGAAATGTGCGGAAGAATTTTGGAGGCTTAAGGAGCTGTTGAAAACAACACTGATACTAAATGTCCCTGACATGGACCCAAAATTATTGGTATGCACTGACACATCCAAGGAAGGCTTAGTCAGATTCTTGATGCAAGACGGAGGAGTGATCTCTTACATCTCAAGGAAATTGAGAAGGCATGAGGAGAACTAGGCGATGCATGATTTGGAGTTGTTATCCATCACATATGCCTTGAAGGTTTGGATACACTACCTTGTTGGATGAAAATTTGAACTAAATATGGATCACTGTGGACTACAACACATCTTTACGCAAAGTGACCTGAACGTGCGACAATGACGTTGGTCGAAATTTCTTAGCGAGTATGACTTTGAGATTACTTACATAAAAGGAACAATGAACTAAGTGGAAGATGCATTGAGTCAGAGACCACGCATATTTTTGGTCTTGCCTCTTCAGATGAATCTATGTGAAAATATTCTAACTTTACAGCATGACAATGAATGGTACAAAGAGGTCGAGGGTTTTATCAGAAAAAACACAATGATGGTACCAAGATTTGAAGGATTTACATTTGATGACGATGGTTTATTGAGGTTTAAAAATTGGATTTATGTACCACCGAATGACGAGTTGAGGATCTTGATCCTAAGAGAGGCTCATAGAGAACTTTACATGTCTCACCCAGGAGTCACGAAGAAGAGGGCAGACCTTAAACCCTTATTCTTTTGGAAGGCAATGAAGGCAGATATAGTCAACTATGTGGCTAGATTTATAGAATGTCAGCAGGTAAAGGCTGAACATAGACATCCAACATGATTACTACAACCACATGCTATTCCAGAATCGAAATGGGAGGTTATTTCGATGGATTTTATTGTTCGGTTTCCACTGATGGCAAGGAGACATGACTCGATTTTCATAGTAGTAGACACTCTGACGAAGAGTGATCACTTTGTTCCTCTGTGTATGACGTATCAGACACCTGACATAGCTAGAGTTTTCATCAGTGAGATTGTGAGGCTACATGGCATGCCTAAGAGGATTATATTCGATTGCATATCGATGTTTACTGGACAATTTTGGACGAGTTTCCAAGAGGCCTTAGGAACCCAACTTAACTTCAGTACTGCATACCACCCAGAGAATGATGGGTAGACCGAATGAATGAACCAGGCCTTGGAGGACATGTTGCGCATGTACGTGATGGACCAACAAAAGCATTGGGAATAATTCTTTCCACTGGTGGAATTCGCTTATAACAATAGTTACCAAAGCACCATTAAGATGGGGCCTTTTGAGTTTCTTTACAGGCGACCTTGTCAGATGCCTTTGAGTTGGGATCAGCTTGACGATAGGGTCCTGGTGGGACCATAAGAAATCCAAGAAATGGAAGAGCAAATGCACACAATAAGACAAATTATTAAAGAAGCGTAGGATCGACAAAAGAGTTATGTCGATGCGCATCACGTCAACCGTAGTTATGAGGTTGGCGATCAAGTATTCTTGCAGGTTAAACTACATAAGAGCTCGATCAAGTTTGGAAAGGGAGCTAAACTCTCTCCTACGTTCGTCGGACCTTTCAAGATTGTGCAGAGAAAGGGGCCCATGGCGTATCGACTAGCCTTGCCTGATTCTTTGAGGCATATGCACAATGTTTTTCACGTATCTATTTTGAGACATTATATTAGTGATCTTACACATGTTATTGACATAATTCCTTGCATGTATTGGATGAGGGGGCGCTCACAGCTGAGCCAATCTGGATCCTGGATCATTGCATTCGACAACTACGACATCGAACAGTTGATCAGGTCAAGGTCTAGTGGGATAACTATAGTCCACACTCGACAACCTGGGACGACGTCAACAGTTTCCATTTTTGTTTGATAGATAGACTTATGATATTGCGATACACATTATTTCGGAACTTATACTGTGAAACTTTGGTACAAATTTTAGACCAAGAGGGGGTGTATGTAACATCCTGCTCTTGCGCACTGAGCGAACTTATTCTTTGAGGACACTTTCTGACAAGTGATCTGGATTATTATGCTATTAACACATTGATTTTTATTATAAGGCATTATGGGTTGATGTCATGTTGTTTTGATGCATTGACATAGACAGGTGCTATTGAATCGATCTTACTGAGTGTGAAGGATTTCAGACCTCGAGGATGCAGGGGCATTGATGGAACCCCTTGGGCTTCGGATCGAGTCGGGGAGTGAACTATTAGGGTTTGATTGTTTTATATGTGATATTAGTGCATTTGATTAGACAATATGATTATGGATATATTTTTAACATGATTCATTGATGATTCAGGTTGAGGATAGCTTGTCGACGAGACTCACATGTGGAGTAGAGGGGTCACGCATGACTACCAGAGATGTTGAGGGAGAGGTGTGGACAACAACCCTCCCACAACCTACTAGCACTCTCACTGTGGCTCAAACTCTAGGCCAACGATTACCTATCTCGAGAGGACCACAATGTCGTGAGGGAAGACTGTGATAGTTTCTCACGATGATTCTAAGTGGAACGCAATAAGGAAAGGGCCTTATTCCTTAGAGGCCCTTAGTCTCCCACAAGATCACCTAGTGGAGTGTTGACTCTAGGGGTTATTGATTTCTACCAAGTCAGTTAAGAGGCGAGTGGCATCCTTGGAGCACGTGGTATGTCCTGAAGGGCATGTCACGCAAGAAAAATGGAAAGAGGTGAGTGGCACCCTTGGAGCACATGGTGTATCTTGAAGGGCACGTTGCGCAAGAGAAACCAAAAGAGGTGAGTGGCACCCTTGAAGCACCTAGTGCGTCCTGAAGGGCACGTCGCGTGGTTATTTAATAAATGAATAAACCTAGATGGATTTAGGACAATAAAGTGTTAAGGAAGATTTGAAACCTTTCCCTTAAAAATGTGTCTCCCTGCCTAGGAAATTAAGGTCTAGGTCTAATCTTTACTGGTGGTAAAATTTTACCTTTTTATAATATATATATATATATATATATATATATATATATATAAAATAATAATAATAATAATAATAATAAATATAATCTTCATTAACCTTGTGAAAAGAAGGGGTAATCAATTAAAGTGTTTTATAAAAATCTTTTGGGATAAAACTTAAAAAGGGGAATGATTTGTTTACTTTTTATGCTAATTAAAAATGTAATTCATAAAAAAGGGGGGAAAAGGGTAAGTTTCTGCACATGCCTTTTTGAGCTTAATTAAAAAGGGAAAAAGGGGAAATCTAAAATAATTAGGAAACTAGGAAAAAGCGGAAACCTTATAAGAAAGGGGAAGCACTAGGAAAAAGTAGTTAGTCCAACTTAGTAAGGTATCTACCAGTTAAGAACTTTCTAATTTAAACTGAACTAGCAAATTAATAATGGGAAAAGTCATTAAAACCTATAAGGGAATTTTTGGGACACCTAGGAGTGATTCTAGGAGTGACTATAGGTGGGTGAGGGAAATAAGGGTAATTAATTAATTAAAAAAATTATTTTTTGAAGGAATGAAGGGGATGGGTGACACATGTACGGGAGGGATTTTTATGAATTAATTTATTAAACTTTAAATAAAATGGGATTTTGGGAAAGTAAGGGACTTTGAAACTCTGTATAATGGAGGGAGGAGAAGGATGATGCATGCCTTCTGTTTTGCGTAACGTTACACTGCAGAAATTTATACTTGACTGACTTAGCTTGTGGGAGTTGGGATACCTAGCTCGGTGAGGGGTGGTAGCTCAGCCTTGCGAGGTGAGCTGGGAGCTAGTTGATTCTCTGGTTAGTGTGTGTGGCCCCTTTGCAGCTCGGGGGGCTAAGGGGGAATAAGAGTACCACTAGCATTGGCTAGGAGGTACTGGTGAAGTCTCATCGGTCATCAAGTGAGATTTGCACGGAGAAGGTGAGACATCAACTCAGAGAAGGTGATCAGGCAATGGTACACTTTCTTTATTTTTGCAATGTAGATTGTAGTATGATTTATTCTTTGGATCTGCATTTTTAATTGGGTAAAGAATTTGATTGTCTTAGTGTTCTAGTTAATGACTGAATTTTTCCTTAGCTTATAGCTCGATGATTGATTGACTCCCATGGCCTTCGATTCCCGACATGTCTTGACCACCCTTTGGTGTATTCATTTGTGAAGATTGTGGTTGTTTTTTCCTTTTGTCCCTAGCTCATTAGACCTTGCCTAAGCAGTCAGCTAGGAGCCTGATCTATGGTTGTCGCTTCAACATTAATAGACCTATGGATCTCAACGCCCTTCTTTTATGTGCCTGGATAATGAGCTAAGGACATTCCCGTCAGTCGTCTACCTTCGTTGTTGTCCTTGGCTGATTGTTTTGACTTGTGCCATCTAGCAAAGACCTCTATGTATGGATTATCTTCTGTCCTTGTTGGTTTTTCTCTGCGCCTTGACTGATAGAATTCCTGCGATCATTTCAATGAATTTTCCCAATGGATTCTTGCAGTTCTCTTACTGTTGTTTGTGTTTTATATTTGGTATCCTGGAAATGGAAAAAAAAAATTTTTTGTGTTATTCATGTCTTCATTGTATTGGTATCCTAGCAATGGAAAAATGGATTAATTTCCCTGTCTGTGTTTTATATTTGGTATCCTAGAAAAGGAAAAAACTTTTTTTTTATGTGTTTTTCATGTTTGCATTATATTGGTATCCTGGAAATGGAAAAACGAATTCATTTCCCTGTATGCATTTTTATAATTGCTATCCTGGTAAGGGAAAAGTGTTTTGGTTATTCCTGTATGCGTTTGCATTTGGAATCTGGGCAATGAAAAGGGAAACCATGATTTTTCCATTTAAAATGTGTTTGAGATTGTTGTTGAAATGCCCACGTTTTTTCCTTTTAAAAGTTGACTGAGTTGTTGTTGAAATGCCCACGATTTTGTCATTCAATACGTGACTAAGATTGTTGTTGAAATGCCCACGTGTTTGCCTTTTAAAATTTGACTGAGTTGTTGTTGAAATGCAGATGTTTTTTCCTTATATATGTTGACCGAGTTGTTGTTGAAATGCCCATGATTTTCCATTTAATACATGACTGAGATTGTTGTTGAAATGCCCACGCTTTTTCCCTTTTAAAAGTTGACTAAGTTGTTGTTGAAATGCCCATGATTTTCCATTTAAAACGTGACTGAGATTGTTCTTGAAATGGCCATGAATTTTCCATTAAATTGATTGACTGAGTTCGTTGTTGAAGGGACATGAATTGCTAGTTAGAATGATGACTGCGTTTGCTAGAATGGACACGAAATTGCCGTAAATGTTGACTGAGCTGTTGTTGAATGACCATGAGTTGATCCTTCTGCAGTTTTGTGTTGTCCTTTTATTCTCCTTCACTTAGAGTGTATACCCAGCGTTCTTACTGCCAAACTTTAATTACCACAATGAGGTTACTGGCCATATTAATTACCATGTTAATTGCAATAATAAATGCTATATTAATTGCCATATTAATTGCCAGAAAAATTGCTACAACAATATTAATGGTCATAAGTTTCCCTCTTACTGTTGATTTCCATGTTAAATTGCAATGTTAAATGCTATATTATTTTCCATATTAATTGCCATGTTATTTGCTACAGTGAGTTAATGATCAGCAGATTCCTTCTTATTGATTGATTGTCGCAGCGAGTTAAATGGTTAACAATATGTAATCGCCTTGTTATTGAGCTATTAATTGTTATGTAACAATCATACAAATTGACTTGTTACTGTTGTATTAATTTTTGTGTTAAACAACATGTTAATCACCTTGTTATTTCTATATTACTTGTTATGATAACAGTTATGTAAATCGCCTTCCTATTGTGCTATTAATTGTTATGTTAACAATCATGTAATTGCCTTGTTATTGTTATATAAATTGTTATGTTAATAAACATGTTAATCACCTTGTTATTGCTATATTACTTGTTATGATAACAGTGATGTAAATTGCCTTGTTATTGCTAATTTAATCATTAGGTAACTGCTATGTTAATTGCCTTGTTATATTGCTACAACGATGTTAGTAGTTAGCAGTTTCCTTCTCAATGATAATGGACAACTAGTATTGTTGGTTCGTTCAATATAGCTAGACTACATGTTGATATTATATTGTTCATAAGTGTTATAATGGTAGAATCCTACATTAAGATTGTTAATATTGTTATTCAAGTTAATAGCCAGTTGGATGGAGATTTTGGATTAATATAGAATTAGGTTATAATAATGATTAAAATTAGGTTGGTGAGTAAAGACTAGATTGTGAATTTTAGACTTTCTAAATTGATTATAGTGGAGGTTAGATGGTATTAATAATTATAGTTTTAGTATTGATTACTTAGACTTGAACGATTGATTGTATTAACGTTAAATTAGTGGGTGCATTATCGACTAATTGTAACTTGACGTGGCCTATTTAGAATGGAAGCCATGTTAAAATAGATTGTAATCATTGACTAGTTTAGACTGGGTGATTGGTTGGGTCGAGGATGATGTCGTGTATTGGCTTGCATCATCCCTTGTCTTCATCCTCTAGCATTTCGTCGACCTGTTGTTGAGGTATGGGTGTGGTTTTCCTTTCGATATTCAGTTTCTAGCGTGTCAGAGTTATCTAGAGTCCTTGGTCCTGATAGGATGAGTGGTGCCAAGGTTGTCGACGCGTCTATCACCTAGGGACAAAATGATTTCTGATGAGGGGATCATGGCACACCCAATGGGATAGCGGTGAATGAAAACTTGGCCGGAGACGGTGTGTGTTGGGGAGTGTTGTCAAGCGTGGTAAGTTGCTTGGGCACATGGGTGGAACGCCTTCGTGCGTTTGTTTCATGCGCCTTGAGGTTCTAGTCTTTGTTCATCTAGGCCATTGTGTCGGGATGGGGATGTTGTCCCTTAGTTTGTAGGCGTGGTCATGTTTGTGTCAAGCGGGTAGTCATTCTTCCTTGTTATTCTGTGCATGTTTTCCCAATTTCCCTTGTGCCTGTGTGTGGTGTCATAGTAGCCTGTTGATCGGAGTGCATCCTTTTGTTCTTCTTCAGTGGTGTTGTTAAATTGTTGTCATCATCGCCTTCTTGCCTAAAAAAAAAACAAAAAATTCACTTATGCTTCACTTCTTGTCGTAACTATGTTGTCCTTACGACAACAAGTGAAGCATTTGGCCATACCCTTTAGGAGTCTTCAACATCCCATATATATATATATAATGCAAAGACATGAATTTGGCCATACCCTTTAGGAGTCTTCAACATCCCATACTTGCTCTAAATGTTGTAATTAATATATAAGTATGGGGAACCTACTACCACTAAAACACGACCTACTACATCTGATGTTCCTTTGGAAGACCTGTATATAATCTACCTACTCAAAAACATGTTCAACTATCCTGACCATTCTAGTATTCAAGTTTGACTGTAAGCTTAATAGTAACCATGTTTCACATCTAATTTCAAGTCATGTCAATGCTAAATAGAATATCAAGATACTTGGTGATTTCTCCCCTTTGAACCCACTTGCATTGGGAAGGAATCCACTTTTGGTGATCTTCTAATCCAATAAGTATCTTAGAGGTTTTATCCTCTTGTAGTATCTCTTTAGAAGCTTTACAAAAGGTGTTCATCAACATAGTGGGAGTTGATTAAATACTATTGGGGAAGGCCAGTAAATTTACCTTGGTAAACTACCTTTTATAATAGATAATCCAAGGCATCAGATGTGAGAACATATAAATCATGGGCTATAGGGTAGCCCTATGTCATTGATTTGCTAAGAGGAATAAGATAAGTAAGGGGTATATTAACACACACAATAACCAAAGCATTGGAAAAAAGAATATTGACATAATATTTGAACTTTGACCCAAATCGTAGCCACTCAAGCATGTGGATATTGAATTTCCACTCCAACTTGTCATAGGCATTGTAATCGTCCAACTTTAGACACATTCCTTTAAAACCTCTCTCTTTGGCCAGAAAACAATCCAAACATTCAACGATGGAAATCACTCACAAAATTCTCTTCCCGATAGTATTTCAAATACAAAAATATTCCACCATCTAAAGATAAATCTAGATCTTGATGTAAACACTAGAAAATTTTAGTTTGATGATATGAAAGATAATTTTTTCGAGCATGATTGATTTGGAAGCCTAATTTTGTCTAATAAATATGATCCTGAATATCATAAACCTAATCATGATCTCCTTGCAAACAAATATAACCATAAGGTATCATAGTTATATAATCAAACTTGTCCTAAATATGATAAATACTCTTAGGTGATTACTCTTGGTAGTCCAAAAAGAGCTCTGGACTCTTATGCCATTGGTCATAATGATTTTATTTATGATGATCCCTTAAGAACCTACCATTTGGATGACATTTGCTTCCCAGAAGAAAGTGAGAAGATGCCTAAAGTTCCCAATGATGGATATAATCAACTTTGGGTTTCCCCCAAATATAATTTTCTAAAGACTAGTTCACACTTATCATTAGCTAATTCAATACATTTTGATACCTTTTTCTACAAGAAGGATGTTAAGGAAAGTGTTTTTTAGATTAAGATTGTTTCGGTGGATGATCTAGTTTTTGTAACCCCATCATAACCCAAAAACTCACTCCCTTTGACCTAAGTTGTCCTCTATTTATGATGGTTATCTCGAGTCTTGAACTAAAGAGAGGATATTCTCTAACCATGTTATTCTAATTGAGATAGATAGCCATACTACTTATCTTCCATCTTGTATCAAAGGAGGAAAATTGTTTCATTGAAGCACTTTCTGGGTTTTAATGATCAACATGAAAGGATATTTAGAATGGATGGACATTACATGCTCCATGATCTGGAACAATGCCTAGAAAAAACAGGGGTAGTACAACAACACTATTTATGGAAATTTTTCTCAGTTGATTTGGCCTTACTCTAGGAGAACCCCTAGCAGTAGATGCATGAACTAACACTTCATCAATCTCGACAAGAAGCCAAGGTTTCTTTCACTCAATATTAATGGACTCGTATCTACCATTACTAGATGCAACGAAAGAATATGAAAAGTACTAAACAGATTATATATCTCAATAAATTATCACATAGAAATCCCTGCATTAATAAATAATCACATAATAATTCATAAAACATTAAGCATAACTAGAATTGTTGGCTATATAAACTATCCTGAAAGGAGAAATCACACCTGATCTAATGAATTGGTCGACAATACAGATGGAATGGTTGACCCCACTTGTTTCTCTTCAGTTGTATGATCCTTTGTTAGTCTTGAGCTTCCCTCAATCGATGAAGAAGGATCTTAAAGTACCTGCCAAAATCATTCAACCTCCATAAATATCTAAAACATCAACACAAGTCATATTAGTAGCACATTATTTACTCTAAGATGCACTTTCATGAGAGTGTCAAAACATATTTGAATGATCTCCACTTGGTTTTGAGAATAATTTACTGGATCCACACGTCTAATATTTTATCAAACTGCCTCCCTTGATTTGAAGTAGCAACAACGAAGTCAACATTGACTTTGTTGTTGCTCCGTTGGATGGAGGGAGGTTTGCTCCAAGATTAAACGACTCCAATAAATTATTCTCTACTGAACAGGGCCAACCACGTGAAGGAGGAAGCTCTTATATCCCTCCCCCTGCCCTCACATCACTCTCAATTCCCCAATACCCAGCATATAAATCTATTGGAATATTTACAACAAAAACAAACATATATACATACCAATATTCACAACTGTTTACAATGAAATAAAATGTTTCCTTGATCCATTTGGAGTGAGCTCAATTCTCCTAAGAGAAACGTAACAACTATTCCATCACATCATACACTACACTAAAGCACTTTACATCTAAAAACTAGAGAATGAAAATTGGTGTGAAAAGAGGCTTTATTCTATTCCATCATATGACTTGGTTGGAGTATTAAAATGTACCTGTAAACATCATAGAACTCATCCCACTTTTATATATAAGTGAAAACATGTTATTTTTCCAATATTAAATCATAAACTCTCTCAAAATACTAAAATTAATTCTTTGGAAAATAATAGGTCTAAACTCATATGCAATCATGCAAATGGTCTTAATTTAAGGCTACAGGAAAGAGGAATATGGTGAAAAGTGAAGTAAAAGGTTGGTAAAAGAATCACATTTTGGTGACCCAACGAGTAAAAAAAAGTATTTCATAGAAAATAGATTTTATATTAAATAGATATTAAAATATTCATGTACATCATCATTTATTACTTTTAGTCGACCTCTTCTTCTTAGCTCTATAGTTCCTAATCATTTCATCAATATGTCTTCGTTCTCTAGGTTCTCCTCAAAATCTGATTGTGATTTCATCCTCCCATGCAGAGCACACCTAGTCGAGGGGTACTCACGGGGTAATGGATGCCATTGTAATGAGGCATCACCTACAAAACAAAAAAAATACAAAATTTAGATGGACAGTTTTTAAATATCATTGAACTAGTTTAGTAATATTAAAAAAAACACCTGCAATGTCATTATTTACCTAGTTCACTGTTCGAGACCATTGGAATGGTTGCCACCACATGCTCCTCTTTAACTGTGTGACGCTCGAGTACAACATTCTCTTCCATTGATACCACAAACTTTATAAGGATAGTCATAAATGTATAAGTAAAAAAAAATAGAAGTACAAAATGTATAACTACGAAATTACCAACTATATGATTAAAATACATCCATATTATTGTCATGTTCGAGCTCGGTCATATCACCAGTGTGGGGATGCACCCCTATGAAATATTGGGACTACATGGGAGAGCCATCTTCTGGTTGCAAACTACTATCAATGCACTGCTCTCCAATACTAGTGTGTTTGTTGATAGCGTTTCTCCCATGGTTAAAACAAAGTTGCAAATATCAATAATATCCAATATGATTGTATTATATTAATAATAAAGCTTAATGTGGATTGAATTTTATTTACCTTATCCTGCAAAGTGGTTCTTGGTAACTGCCCCAAGATTTTTCGGTGTTCAACTATAGCTTTAAATTCGTACTTGTAACCAAGATGGAGGTCTTCCTCCATGGTTTCAGTACCAAACTCGTCACCCTACATTGTAGAAGAGTATGTATTTTTAATGTTATTCATTGCAATTACCTAAAATCTTTAAGGTGATACAAATAAGATATTTAGGTACTTACAATTTCTGACTCCAACTTCAAGTAGCCTCCCTATCCTAGCCTGTGCTGGCCACATTTGGAAAGCCTTGATTCTGTTTCCTTTGATGTGTCAGTCAACCTATCATCAAAATTTTCAAGTATGTTAATATATACCCCAATTTTATTTACATCTAAAAAAAATTGAAGGTGTTGAATTGGAATTGTAATTTAGCTTCTGGGACTAAAGGTTATTTTTCCTTCATCTGTCAATTTCTTCTCTTTTGCATCCTCAATGAGGGCCTTCCATTCCCTCTCTAGATCATTAGAGGATGCTTGTACCTATCGTTTTGTTTCAAGTTATTCATATATGTTTCTAACGTATATTTTAAATATTGGTCGACTATGTCACATATACTTACATGTCTCAGACTATGGTCAGCATGGAAGTTGACAACCATTGGACCCGCCTATCCTCATACAATGGTCACCATGGATTTCCTAGATATGATGGCCCTCATTCACTTCGGGACTTCAGGGCTACGACCTTCAAGTGAACTTACATGTTTCAGACTCTTTTTATCCGAAGTTGTCAGCGTCGAAGTTGACCACCATTGGACCTGCCTATCCTCATCCAGCAATCACCATGCATTTCCCAGATCCGATGGCCCTTATTCACTTTGGGACTTTGGGGCTTTCAATATTGTGTGTCTTATAGGGACTGCTTATCCTATCCTTCCACTTGGTTCTATATGATGATCAGGATAGATCCCAAACTGTTCTAATGGTTGATATCTCACTTGAATTTTCTCCATGAATTTTGATGGCTCTTGTTTAATATCTATCTATATATGATTCTGGCTTGATCCAACTATAAATAATGCTACTACTCCATATCTGACGGTTGTTATTTAATCCTTCCCAATGTCTGACTTCACCTCGATTTGATGGTTGTCGATATTTTTATGGGATTGTAATCGATGGTGGACATATTTTTAGACAATAACAGAGTTTCCTTATGATTCTTGAAAGGTTTCAAAGATCTTCTCTCTTATCTATTCATCGTTATTTCTCCTAATATTTTAATAACTTTTTGTGCATTCTTTTATGAACTGATCTTTAGTTTCTAATCCTCCCAGGCTATTAATTCCTTGTTCTCCATTACTCCTTTTGTACGTGGATTCTCTGTATGCTACCTCTCTGGAGCATTACGAACATACGATCATTGTTTATCCTATCGTGATCAATAGTGATCATGAATTTCTTCTGCCCCAAGGTCATATACCTCTTCCCCAAAGTGATGTTCCTTTTTCTCAGTTTATTGTACATGTTTGACTCATGTTTCTATCAATGACAACACACAATCAATAATGTCAACATAGCGGAACAACAATGATATATCCAGAACAATATCAGAATAATACTAGAAAGAGCACCTTTGTTAAGGATACCAATGATAAGTTGCCTCTTCAAGGGGGAAACCTCCATCATAGGAGAATTGTATTACAATAATATCCACGCCAAACTTCATCCATGCCTCCTACACTTATTTATACTAATTCTACTTTCTAAAGAAACTTTTAGAGGAAGATCTTTCTAGAAGTGAAAGATTATATTAGGTCTTCTTATATTGACTTATTCTCATTTATTTATTAGGCCCTATTAACTAATGTCATCCTTTATTACATATAAAACATATTGTTATAACTAATGACCCATGGAGAGGGGTTGGTATCGAATCCTAAAAGGTAGTGCAAGTTGGTAGGCTACTAGTCATACCTTTGCAAGTACTTCAAAAGTCCCGCAATACTGTGGTGACAAATTAGAACTTCTTCTAAGTTTAGATAAATATTTTCTGGGTTTTTCTTTTAGGTAAACATGATCCCCAAAGTTGTGTTCTATATGTTTCCTTTTTAAATTTGCATAAATCTTCTTCCTATCCCAAGGACTTCTCAAGTTTTAATTTTTCCTCTAAAGTATTGCTTCCATTTACTTTAATGTGTATGGTCCTAAAATGATTATGTCAATTGGATTGTCCCAAATCATAGGTTTTTGACACCTTATTTGATATAACACTTCAAAATCACTCATTTTTAAAGATGATTGGTATCCATTATTGTATGAAAACTCAACTAAATCAAGATAATCCCCACACTTTGTTGGGTAGTTCATAACACACATTCACAACATGTCCTCGATAATAAGGTTAGTCCTTTTGTTTTGACGGTTAGTTTGAGGATGGTAAGAAATGCTAAAACCCAGTTGTGTGTCGATACCACTGAACAAGGTCTTCCAGACGTTGGAAGTAAACTTTGTGTCTTTCTCAGAAATTATTGTTTTAGGTAGACCATACATCCTAAAAATCGCTTTCATAAACATTTATGTAATATTTATAGCCTTATGACTATATTCTACCACAACAAAGTGTGCATCTTTTGTAATTTTTTCTATTACAAACATTATAGAATAGTTATGCTCCTTAGTTGTAGGTAATCCGGTGATGAAAGCCATATTGATTACTTCCCACTTCCATTTTGGAATGTGTATAGGCTACAATAATCCAGTTGGTTTACAATGCTCATCTTTAATTTGATGGAACTCTAAACATCTATCAAGGTATTAAACTACATTTGTTTTCATTCCCAACCAAAAATATTATTTATTTAAGGTTATGTTGATGGGTCCTAAATCCCCTTAAATCAACAGCAAGAAGCAAACCCACCATCGAGGCCCAATTAGACTCTGCAACGTTTAGTAGTGGAATGGTTCTCCAGATCTTGTAATCTGGATAATTAATTGATGGGCTTTACGTTTCTTGTGAAGGTTCTATCCTTCAGTTCATACGTTCTCTTTTTGTATTTTCTCTTAGGTAGGACTGATATAAGATGGAAAGCCGGTATAAACCAACTAGGAAACAAAATAGGAGAAATATTTAACTGTTGGAGAAGAGGTTGAGCTTGGGATAACCCATTACTCTAGCATGTAGGAAATGATCGTATACCATAGGCCTAATACTAATACGTTAAACATGTGAGTAATCCAATTACTGATTGAGATACAATTTATCAAAAGAAAACACACATGTGATAAATAATGGCAAGTGAAATAATTCATTCAACTTTAATCATCGATCACATAATAACACAACGATTCATTTTCATCATTAAATAAAGAACTGTAAAACATTGCATCAGATAACTTATCAATAGATTTAATAGCTCTTACTCGTTACTGCATCCATTCAAGAGACGAGATAGGAAACAATTCTTCTCCACATCCAATCATACACGCATTTGATGAAAAATTAAACTTGTCTTTGGTCCAGAAGGACTTCTCAATTAAAGGAAGCTCCAAAATAATTCTTAACAAAACAAAAAATGAGAGTTTCTTGCAACAACCATCAACCTTTAACTAATCGGTTGATGCTCCTATTTATAACATAAAATTGTCTAAAAATAACAGCTAAAGTGCATATGAGTAAAACATAATTCGCCATGTGGTGTTATATCCTATCAGTTTGTCTAAGATTCATCTAAAGATATCACTTAAAAGGGTGAATCTTCTCGTACTCCGACCACTGGATGAACAACTCCTTGCAGGTGTTGACGTATGGGAATCTATGTTGTTCCATCAGGGCTGCGTAAATTTCTCTTATCTCTATCACATGTGCCTGATACTTGACTAGAATAGAACTTAACAATTGCAACATATCCCAAGCTTTGATGGGGTGTTCCATAAACTGTCACACCTGACCTAGCATTGTGTTTGTCGCTTTTGCTAGTTATTCTCCCCATGTTGATTCTTGCTCGACCTGCGATTTACTATGTCGCACAGGTAGACAAAGTCGTTGGGTGTGCCAAACTCAATCAATGTGTCGTCTTTCATCACTCGATTGCTCTTGATCCAATATTTCTCACACTTGGTCCATTTCTCTTGAATTTCTCGGTGCGGTTCCTTTATCTTAGGCAGTCTTAGCGATCGCCTAGTATTTGGCTTTCTTGGAGGCATTGTTCCTGCAAATCAAAATAAAATCCTTTAGGGCCTGTGCATAGACCGGTATTTTATATATTAAGTTAAAACACAGAAAATCTAGACGGGTACATACCTGTAACGCTTGCTAAACTTTGTAGTTCGATACTCATGGGGGGCTCTGAAGATTTTGACTTTCTCGTCTCGATCCTCTGAATGCTCTAAAACTCCTTTGTGTGAAGAATGATCTTGTTTATAATGGTTTGATAGGATTTAATGGGGAAGAACTTACCGATCACATCAACCAATTAATTCAGGTGATGAGTGAAATTCAAACAAATCTGTCACTGAATGTCTGCAATTTAATTCATCGTGGGTTGACGATGGAGGCGCAGAGGGTGATGTGTTCTATCAGTAAATTCAAACGGTCCTTTTGATTTGCACACGAATTAGAAAATAATGAGATATTTGGAATTAATTATTCCCTTAAATGCTCCAGATCACAACGTATCTAGCACTAACATGTCCCATTGTGTCGCTTTCCTAGTGCGTGGATCGGGAATCAAGAAT
Organism: Picea engelmannii; assembly: GCA_009831015.1. NCBI lineage: Eukaryota > Viridiplantae > Streptophyta > Pinopsida > Pinales > Pinaceae > Picea > Picea engelmannii. Next base: position 301,857 of record ML801794.1, read on the forward strand.
GTGTTATGGGTTTTTTTCGATGATGTTCTTCTGTAAAAAACCTTTGACGCTGATCAATTTCATCGTACGGTGCTGACATGGAAAAATTGGCTAGGGACACATGGAAATGGAAACAAGTGACTCATCTCATGAGTATTAGTCTGAGTCTGGACTTTCCTCCAGTGGTGTATTCTTACACTAAACTTGGGATCATCAATGTTGAAAAGGTGTCGGGGATCGACGATCAGGGGAAAAATCCTCAGCCTGGTTGCAATATTCATCGTGATTCAGATTTCTCTGATTCTGACAAGCATGTCGGGTCTCGACTATCGGCGATATCCTTATGTGATACTCATTGTGAATGAAATCTTCCTTCCGCCGATAGCCGATGAAGATCGGGGCTCAACGATTGAGGTTTTTCGAAGGTTTTTTTTAAACTTCTTAATTCCTTCCAATGCCGAATTTTGGGCCACATCAGGTGAAACGTTTTGGTTGTTGATTCTTTATTTAAGAGTTAAGCCTTTTAAGTCATTAGTTTTCATATATTCAAGAAAACTTTGAAAGACTTAATGAGAGCCATGATGATAAGAAAAGGTAACATTTTTCACAATGAAGTCGAATTAGATAGTGCAAAAGATCAACTCGTACCCAAAAAGTAAAATTTGACATAGGATTTTTAGAGTGTGTTGAGTGCTCAACAAATGATGAATTACTAGGTGAAAGTAGAATCTTTGTTCCTCCTTCGGGCTTGGCCGATGCGAGAGCTAGTGGAGAATTTAACTGGTTTTAAACCAGAGCCCCTTTTACACTTGCATATGAAATTCTCCGATTGATGCTTCAGGTCTACCTGTGGGGTTTTCAACCTTAATTCCTTCTTCTTTTGATGTAAACCTGACTCATGCCATATTTTGACAAGAGTCTAATAGAGCATTCACTGGCACTAGGATTTTTAGTTACCTTCATTCATTTTCTACGGTGTTTCTCCACTACCAGGGAGCATCCATAGCCCCGATGGAGTCATCCTGATGTTACAGACCTTAATATGCTTCCAATGAGCATCCATAGCCCTGACGGAGATATCGTCATACCCTTTCCTGTTGCACGCTCATGTGATATAGTTGACTTTTATTTCGACAGAATGCCCTAAGCGAGCGAGAGAGGAGGACGTTTGTTATTTGCAAAAGTATGAGGTGATTAAGGTGAAACTCACTAGTTCTGTCTCCGAGGTGTATGTAGTCCTTTTTAGCTTTCCTTATTTCCCTTAAGGTATTACCAAACCACTAAGTAGACACTTCCTCATTTCTCTGGAGTTTTTCATTTGCATAGGTTAGATAGAGAATCCTTTGAAACAACCACAATTTATTCATTGTTTCTTGTGTTTGTCTGTGAGCGACAAGATAGGAAGAGAGTTCACTATGTTGCATGATTTGAGGTCAACCGTTGTCTTGATTCAACACAATCTTTCAAAATCTCATAAAAATGATCCTAAAATACAAAACAAAGTATAAATTCAAAAAGACAAAATGACGCATCAGAAATAAACACAATATATATATATATATATAATGAAAATATTGTTTTAGGGCTTGGCCATTCACTGGGAGAGTGTCAAGTTTCCCCCTTAGATTCTGTAACTGATAAGTGCCTACCCCAATCTTCTCAACCACATGGAAAGGTCCGAGCCATAGATTATGAAACTTAGAATGTTTACCTTTAAGCTCGTTTGCTTTGTCCCACTTCAGGACTATGTCTCCTACTTAAAATTCTTCTCTTTAGACTTATGCTTGTCAAACCATATTTTAACTATATGCTGCTGGGCTATAAATTTTGATTTATCTTTCTCTCTTTCTTCTTATAACATGAGCAGGGTGTCAATTCTTTGTTGAAAGGTTGATGAGGGATGCCCCCTAGAATCTTGAGCAAGTTGAAGAGACAAGAGATATAACCCGCTTGGGAGAATGGATTCTTGTACGTATACTAGAAATTATGGGAAATTCCCTATAGCTTCCCTGGGTGTAACTCTATCTTCCCATAAAGCGTTATGGATTACATTATGCCAATTCCTCTAGTTGTCTGCAAACATTTTCTTTAATATTCTTACCAGGTTCTTATTAGTTAATTCTGCCACTCCGTTGCACTATGGATAATAATTCGCAGAGTATCTAATCATGATTCCTTTGTCTAGGGAAAACTCTATTAATAAGGTGGGAGAAAAATAAGTTGCATTATCAAAAACAAGAACAGAAGGGACACCAAACCTTGTGATTAGTTGTTTTTCTATGAATTGGATTACCACCTTCTCATTTACATGGGTCAGAGGAATGGTTGCTTCCCATTTCGTGAAGTAATATGTGGAAGTAAGTATGTACTTTTGTTGTTTTGAAGAGCTTGGCGTAATCTCTCCTATGATATATAACCCCCATTTTTTGAGCATCCTAGAAACAATCATCGATTGGAGTCGGACCGCTGCTCTCTTCTCTCTCCCAGCTCATCGGTTGGAGTGGGACAGATTTTGTAGTTTCTAGTATATGTGTGAGCGTCTTTGAACAAAATGGGCCAATGATAACTAACTCTCAGTATCTTATGAGTCGTAGTGTCTCCTGCAAAATGTCCACCTGCAAGGCCATCATGGAGCTCCTTCAGAACCTTATCTGCATCTTCATATTCGAGGCATCTGAAAAGTACCCCATCATAATTAACCCAGAAGAGTACCGAATTTATGAGACGATATTGCATAGATTTTAACCTGAGAGCTCTACTCTCCTTGAGGTTTAGGTCTTCTGGGAAAGTCCCATGATGCAGGAGATAAGTCAATTTCTCATACCAAGAATCTTTCCCTAGGGGAAATATATGAAGCTTCACCACACCATAGTTCCATTTCATTCTCCCATCCGGGGTCTTCATTTACATGGTCTTGAGCTTCAACTACTAGTTTAAATAACCCTTGTCCTTTAACTAGTTTAGCAGGTTTTATATCTAGATCAAATTCCTAGACTAATGGCATCCAATTCCCTCTTATTTCCCCCATATCCTGTTGAGTAAATAGGGATCAGACTATAGGGTGAGGCATGATTAATTTGGTGTGGTTCTTGAGGATGTAAGATCTGAAATGTTTTACTGCCTTATAAACCACGTAAGCTTGTTTATCTATAGAAGGATAGTTAAGTGAAACACCTTGGAGGTTAGTGCTCATGAACAATACAAGGGATTTGTTTTTGTCATCATCCATCTGAGTTAATACTGTGGCTAACTATTGGTTAGAAGAGAAAGTGTAGAGGAAGAAATCTTTGTTGAAATTGGGACTTCGCAGCACTGGGGCTTGAGAGATAGCGATTTTGATCTCACTGAAAGCCATATTTCATTCATCATCCCACTTAAACTCAACATCCTTACAAATCATCTTTTGTAGAGGATTGATAGTTTCCACAAAACCAGGAGCGAACCTCCTCACAAAATTGATTTTCCTGAAGAACGATTGCATAGCCTTCTTGTTGTGATGTAATGGAAGCTGAGATATAGCATTAATTATTTCCAGGTCTATGCAAATGCCTTCTTGAGATATGATGTGGCCTAACAACTTGTCTTCTTTGACACTGAAAATAGTTTTCTTAGGGTTTAAGGATATGTTGTATTTCCTACACCTTTCAAAAATCTGGGTTAAGTGTTGGATGTGATCTTCTTTGTTCTTTGAATACACAGTCACGTCGTCAAAGTACACTACTACAAAATTATTGATTAGTCCCTGAAATGATACATCCATGTCCCTCTGGAAGGTCTCTCCTACATTGATTAACCCAAAGGGCATGCGTTTATAAGAAAAAGTTCCCCACTTGGTTCAGAAGGTAGTTTTTAAATGGTCTTCCTCTAAAACCAGAACTTGCTTGTAACTTGAGAAGCCATCCAACAAGGAGAAAATCTCAGAGCCAGACACAGTATGCAAGAGTTTATCCATTGGTGGGACTGGGTAGTTGTCCTTTTCTGAGGCTCTGTGTAGGTTTCTGAAATCCACGCATAGGTGAATCTCGCCATACTTTTTCCTCACAGGAACTAAATTAGCTACCGATGTAAAGTGTCTGACCTGAAAGATAATTTTGGCATCTAACAATTTCTTTAACTTCTGACACATGAGAGGCTCCAGGGAAGGGTGGTACTTCCAGAGTTTTTTTTGGAAGGGTTTTACTTCAGGCTTTAAAGGGAAAGTGTGTTGAATGATACAGGTATCATAATTTTTCATATCTCAGTAATACCACACAAAGAAATCCTGATACTGTATGAAGAGTTTGAGGTAGGCATTTATTTCCTCTTTAGATATGGTTTTGCCGAGGTTTATGTTTTTTGGGTTTTCCAGGATTCCAAGATTTATGGTTTCATGCATGGGACAGGAACTACCAGTCTTCGCATTTTTTGACCCTTTAAATATTTCTTTCATGTCAAAAAGGTTTTCTAAATTATCTATCCCTTTTAGGATTGTGTGAGACTTTGATTGTTTGATCGGATGATTTATATGAGGGTCAATTTACATCAGTTGTTCCTAGAAGACTTCATCGTCAATAGCCAAGTCTTTGAAATTATCTTGATTAGTCGAAAATTTTATGATCTGTTCATCTCCTTCAAAGACCTTCAAATTAGAAGTATTTCTAGGTACCGAGGGTTTGTAGAGGAGTTCTACAGTGAACCGAGAGGCTTCGTAATATTCTATAGTTGATAGCCTTGAAGCAGTGATGGCTAGAGAATCAACAAGAGTGTTTTTCTCTCTGGGAATCACTCTAATGTTGAAAGCTTCAAACTGCTCTATTAGCCTGTGCACTTCCTACTGGTAATTCTTCAAGTGTGAAGAATTTAAATATATAGTATTCCTTATCTATCTGAAAATGATTTCAGAATTTCCAAAAACCTTCAATTATTTGACATTTAAATCTATGGATTTCTTTAGCCCCTGTACTATGGCTTCATATTCAGTAGTGTTATTTGTGCATTCAAATTCTAGTCTAAAAGATAGGAAATGTCATCTCCCTTTCAGATTAATGAGGATACACCGTTCTCATGACCCTTATTTTGATTTAGATCCATCAAAGTATATGGTCCAAACTTGTGGGAAATATGTATCAGCTTCCCCTTCGCTATTACTTTCCCTTTTCCCTACCGCTAGTTCTGTGATCTCTAACACAGGTTCTTGGCAGAAGAGGGCTTCTTCTGCCATTGTTGGAAACTCTTCTTGAAAAATAATTTCGGAGTTCTGAGTGAGAGGGACATTAGATGAGAGAGGGTAGAAGTTCTTGAAGTAGGAATCACAAGAGTAATTGCCTAACATAGGAAACTCTATCGATGAGGGTTCATTTAGGGTTTCTAGATCAGTAACAATATGTTTCTGATATCTCTCCCTATCAATTCCAATCATATTTTTGTTACCCTTTAATGGAAGCCAAAGGTGAGCCCAGTATTTAATAAAGTATTTGTTTAACTTCTCAGACCAATCTCGTATTAATAATAACCCATAAGCTTCTGGAATATCTACTATAATGATGTCAATTACTTCCAAAAACTTAGGATAGGTCGCTATTCTGATCATCACATATTTTAGTTATGCCATGACCGTCACCTGGGTTTTGTCTAGTTGCATCACGTGTTTGTCACTTTTGAGGGGGACTTTATTTAGTTTTTTTCAAATAGACAAGCGCATAACATTAGAGGAGGCTCCTAAATCAACCAAACAATTATGGGTATTTCTGTTGAAGACTTCAAATGTTAATAGGAACGGTGGAACAAAAGGTTTTCCCTTCTTATATTCAGAACTAGCATTCACAGTTGGTTTATTTACTAGATCTGAGGGAGTTAGATTTCTTCCCTGATCATTTCTTGTTGCAGGATTCTCTATTGATTTCAAATCTTGTAGAAGTTGGTCTTTTTGATAAAGGATTCTACATAAGTCCATAACTGAGATATTAGCTTTCAAATTGTTCAAACCTTCAACTACGTTGTAACCTAGCTTAGGAGATTCTTAGGAATGGATGCTTATAGGGTTCTTATGGGGAGACAAAGGTGCTTTCAGGTGATCGGGAGTTGATCTTCCTCTCAAAGTTTGGGTAGTATCAAGGTAATTTGAGACAGATTGACCTTTACTTCGCGTTTGCACCACCGATACCTTTACGGGTGGTTCTTGAAAATCAAATAGGTCGTCAGAAGACATAATTAGGTTCAGATCCCATATCAACATGGTCATATATTCTGGTGGATCAATCTCTTCCTGAATATATGACCTTGTCCTCGCCTATGATATTCTGTAATGTGAACAGGCGCGCTTTGAAGGCACGCCTGTAGGGTGAACAGGTGCGCTCTCATGCGCGCCTGTGGGTAAAAAACCCGCGCCTTTGAGGCTAGGTTTTTGGGTGTATAATTAGCTTACTTTAATGTTTTTAGACGAGTGCCTAAGCTAATATATGTTGTTGGGTTGTGTGCAGGTAGCGATTATGGATGTGAGATGGTGTGAGCGGGATTGGGATTCGCTACGGGAGGAGGTGGCCGAGGCTAGGCCGGCAGTACGTGCTTCTTTAGCAGCCAGTGGGATGCTAAAGTATTTTGAGTGCCCACTGATCTGGGCCCAGGAGTACTTGCTCCACTTCCTTATTGAGATGTGGAGTACTCAGGATCACTGCTTCTATGTGCGGGGGGAGCGGGTCGATTTTACTCCCATGGAGGATGTATATTTC
>ML801794.1:319700-387037 GCA_009831015.1 Picea engelmannii
TTTCAATTTTTGTATAGTATTTGACCCTTCTGGAATGCTGTGACTAGTGCCATGAATGACTTCATTGCTGTTTTGATGATGTAGAGTTCTTGTCGCTATGTGCAGATGATGTGGAGTTCTTGTCGCCATGTGCAGACGAAATTTCAGTGCTAACATTCATAACTGAAACACTTGAATGTTTGGTCAGGGAGACTTCGTCTAGAAATCGCTTGGCCATTAAATTCATGGTGTGTATCCATTGAGGGAAGTTTCTTTAAGTTAGCTGGGGGAGGTTCAATTTTTTTGAATGGTGGGTTCCTTTTAAAAAAGGATTATAGGTCCTTTGGCCTTCGTTTCCCTACCTTGCACTTATTTTCATGTCTATGATTTCGTTTGATAACTTCTTAACCATGCGTTGTAGGTCTTCTATGTCTCCATTGCCCTTTTCAGGACCTTGTTCTATTTTTTTCCATGTGGGTATAGTTAACAAGAGTCCTCTCCTAAGAGGAGGTTGAACTTCTTTATTAACTAAAGAGACCTGGTATTTTTTACACCATTTCATCTCGAACTCTATCGTTTTGGCTTCTTCACTAGGGTTAGTTTGGCAACCCTATTCACAAACATAAAAATCGAAGTTGGGAGAGCATTAGTGTATACTTCGATTTGCAACTCCTTAGTAGGTTTAGATTTGGGTTGGAATTTGTTTAATATGGTGGTAAATGTTTGATTAAAGTCTTTGACCATTTCCTTCGAACTCATGGTGGAAGAAAATAATTCAGCCATAAAAGCTCCTGTAGTAGTTTCTTCTGCAAATTTATCTAGGAAATATTTCTGGCACTTCATCCAACTAGTTATGGATCCTATAGGTAAGTTAAAATACCACGTCAAAGATAAATTCTCAAAAGTGTAGGGGAACAACCTGCAAATTATGTCTTCATGATGGAAATTCATCAGTATGATAGCAAGTATGAATTTCTTGATATGATCTTCAGGTAGTCCTGAGGTTTCCATGTCAAATTTAGGAAGTAACTTCTCTAGATGTCGAGGAAGGTTATGGACTCATCCTGGGATGGCCAAAGTGTATTTGGATAGCCAAGGTTGATTGTTTTGAGGTGGGTTTCCCATTTCTTCATCATGATCATTGTTGTCTTCCATATCTTCGGATCTTGAGTTAAACTCTTCATCTTTCAAAAAATCATCTGTCTCAGAGACGTCGTCAACTAGCATTTTGGGAATTAAATTAAGAGGATTCTTGATTTCATTGATTGCGAAATCTATTAGGTCTTCTACTGTGTGAAAAAAAACTTCGTCGGGGGTGTCGACCATTGGTGTGCTTATTTTTTGTCTTCTAGGAAGTATCAGAGATAAAGACAACACACCAATCTATCGAGCGTATGCACTTGTGATTCTTCTAAATTGATTTAATTCCTCATTAGGAAGAGTGTAAGGTATATCAGAAAACAAACGTTCTTCCTCATGTTGGGTTGAGTTACTCGTTACAGGAGTACTCAGCGTGTGGGATGACATAGGAATGATTAGCCATGCATGTGGGTTGTTTTGAATCGACAGGTTGTTTGAAATATTATATGGAATACGTATTCAACCATTTATTCTTCAGGCCCTCCTTCTAGCGCCAATTTTGTTGATGGGTCGTAAATCCCTTTAACTCAACAAAATGAACCAAACCCACCACTGAGGCCCAATTATACTCTATAGCATTTAGTAGTGGAATGGTTCTGCAGATCTTGCGATCTGACCAATTAATCGATGAGATTTACATTTTATTGTGAAGGTTCTATCCTTCGGTTCGAATGTTCTCTTTTTGTATTCTCTCTTAGGTAGGACTGATATAAGATGGAAAGATGGTATAAACCAACTAGGCAACAAAACGCGAGAAAATTTTAATTGCTGGAGAAGAGGCTGAGCTTGGGATAACCTGTTACTCTAGCATGCAGACAATGATTGTCTACCACAAGCCTAGTACTAATAGGTTAACCATGTGAGCAATCCAATTACTAACTGAGATACAATTTATCAAAAGAAAATAGGCATGTGATAAATAATGGCAAGTAAAATAATTCACTCAACTCTAATCATCCATCACATAATAACGCAACGATTTATTTTCATAATTAAAGAAAGAACTGTAAAACATTGAAGCATATAACTTATCAATAGATTTAATACCTCTTACTCGTTACTGCATCTATTCATGAGACGAGATAGGAAATAGTTCTTCTCCACATGCAATCATACATGCATTTGATGAAAACTTAAACTTGTCTTTGGTCCACGGGGACTTCTCAATTAAAGGCAGCTCCAAAATAATTCTTAACAAAACCAAAAATGAGATTTTCTTGCAACAAGCATCGACCTTTAACTAATCGGTCGATGCTCCTATTTATAACATAAAATTGACTAAAATAATGGCTAAAGTGTAGATGAGTAAAACATAATTCACCACGTGGCATTCTCTCCTATCAGTTTGTCTAAGTTTCATCTCAAGATATCACTTAAAAGGGTTACTCTTCTCGTACTCCGACCACTGGATGAACAAATCCTCGCAGGTGTTGACGTTTGGGAATCTATGTTGTTCCATCGAGGTCGCATAAATTTCTCTTATCTCTACCGCATGTCCCCGATACTTGACTAGACTGGCACTTAACTGTTGTAGCATAGCTTGAGCTTGATTGGGTGTTCCATAAACTATCGTACATGACCTAGCATTGTGTTTGTCGCTTTTGCTAGTTCTTCGACCCATGCTGAGTCTTGCTCGATATGCGATTTGACTATGTCGTGCAAGTCGACAAATTCGTCATGTGTGCCAAACTCAGGGAGTTCAACGTCTTTCATCACCCAATTGATCTTGCTCCAGTGTTTCTCGCACTTGGACCATTTCCCTTGAATTTATCAGTGTGGTTCCTTTAGCTTAAGTGATCTCGATGATCACCTAGTATTTGTATTTTTTGGTGGCATTGTTCCTGCAAATCGAAATAAAATGATTTAGGGCCTTTGCACAGAGTGATATTGTATATATGAAGTGAAAAAAAAGAAAATCCAGACTGGTACATATGTGTATCGCTTCTTAAAATTTGTAGTTTGATACTCATGGTGGGGCTCAAAAGATTTTGAATTTATCATCTCGCTCCTTTGGATGCTCTAAAAATCCTTTGTGCGTGGAATGATCTTGTTTACAATGGTTTGAGAGGATTTAACAGGGAAGAACTTATCGATCGTATCAACCAATTAACTTGGGTGATGAGTGAAATTCAATCAAATCTACCACCGAATATCTGCAATTTAATTCATCATGGGTTGACGATGGAGGCACAGAAGGTGATGTGTTCTATCGATAAATTCAAACAGTCTTTTTGATTCGCACACAAATTAGCAACTAATGCGATATTTGGAATTAATTATTCCCTTAAATGCTCTAGATCACAACGTATATAGCGCTAAAATGTACCATCGTGTCACTTTCCTAGTGGGTGGATCGGGAGTTGCTAATGTGTTACGGGTGTTTTCGATCATGCTTTTCTGTAAAAAACCTCCAACGTCGATCGATATCATCGTACGGTGCTGACATGGAAAAACTGGCTTGGGACACGTGGAAATGAAAATCGGTGACTCAACTCACGATTATTAGTCGGAGTCGAGAATTTCCTCCAGTGGTGAATTCTTACACTAAACCTGGGATCGTCGATGGAGAAAATGTGTCGGGGATCAACAATCGGGGGAAAACTCTTCGACGTGGTCGCAATGCTCATCGTGATTCAGATTTCTTCTATTCTAACAAGCATGTCAGGTCTCGGTTATTAGCGATATCCTTATGTGATACTCGTTGTGAAAAAAATCTTCCTTTCGCCGATAATTTATGAAGATCGGGGCTCGATGATTGAGGTTTTTCGAAGGATTCTTTTAAACTTCTTAATTCCTTCCGATGCTAAATTTTGGGGCACGTTCGGTGAAATGTTTTGGTTGTTGATTCTTTTTTTAAGAGTGAAGCCTTTTAAGTCATTAGTTTTCATAGATTCAAGAAAATTTTCAAAGAATTAATGAAAGCCATGATGATAAGAAAATGAAACAATTTTCACAATGAAATCGAATTAGATAGTGCAAAAGATCAAGTGGTACCTATTGACGGGAAAATTTGACTTGCTGTCAATTGGAAGAATAGATCTGGTCCGGGGTTGTCTAAATAATCCAAGTTGTTTGGTGTAACCTATTCTGACGGTTTTAATGGCTAAGTTAGCCAACTAGGGTCCTAAAGATAGAAAAATGAAATAAACTAATTAAAGAAAAGATTCTAACAATCGACACAATAATTACAAATATTTATCTAATAATGTGAATATACAAATGATTATGAGCAATTTATATACAGTTTACAAGGTTTGCATGAAATCTTGCAAAAATGATTGTTTAATAAAGTTTCAGAATCAAATATGAACAACACTTCTTTTTGGATTTGTTTTTTAAAGATATTAAACGAATAAATACTAAATGAATACGATTGAAACAGTGACATAAAAATAGTCAAAGCTAATTAATGTAATCATAGTTTCATTCATAAACAACTTAACTAAATAACACACAGAATAACCTATAGCTGATCAACGAAACTGGTATTATCTTTGTGTTGTATGATCTCCTGCCTGTACGGTTGTTAAGGGAAACCTATAATAGAACAATACTAGTACTTCTAGAATACATTCAAAGAAGTATTTGATATCAGAGTAAATTAATAACAATAGGAAGACAACTAATTAAAATCACGTGATCTTAAGCTAATTAGAATTTAAGAACGAAATAAAACTCAATTCTGAGTATTGATATTATCCATCATTTAACATTAGAAATAAATTCCACAATAATCAAATGATCAATTGATCACACATAAAAAATGGAATAAGAAATTATGGACAACATATAACATTTAACGGTATGAAAACACCATATGATGACAAGATAAAGCTAAAATCAACCGTAATAACATTCTCATAGTAGAACAGTAATGAAATAACGAAATGGAATAAGCATCACATAGGTCTAAATCCAAACATGAATTGTTTTCCCATATTCTTTCTCAAAATCAAATGCCCATATTGTAGTCCTGGAAGAATTTTTAAGAAAATAGTCTCTTAAAGATTGAAAAAATTAATACATAAATGATAGAAATTAACCATGTATTGATAAAATAAACTAAAACTATTTTAAATCAATGCATAATCAATTATTCAAAGAATATGAAGATATTATAATGAAAATAAAACCATTTTACTCACAGGAAAAAAACCATTAAGCAACCTGGAATTCCATATTCTTCTTTGAAAATACTCGTCCATTCTCCCAAAGATTCCAACCATCTGTTACTCCATTTGAAAAGAAGAAAAGTTTACAAAATAAATAATATACAAAAGAGAAAGGATGAAAATCCTCCTCTCAATTTCTTGGATCCCTGGCTCTGATCTTTCTCATATATTTATACAATGAATGAATAGTCTGGGCATCACTATTAATTTTCGCCACCTGAAATTGGCCTCATAAAGAGACATCAATATCTCTCAAATCGTGCATTTTTTGGGGAAAATTTCCACGAGGAAGGTAAATGGGTCCATTTGGGTTTTGGGGTTTCAACCGTTTCTTCAAATTCCTCACGGTTTAGCTGCAATCAATCCTGCAAAATCGCATGTCTGATCTTGACGTCTTTCCAAATTTTATCTGTTGTTGCTCAAAATTATTTGTAGCAATCCAATATTATTTTTGGATCAATCATCTTGAACGTATTTGGATAATAAAATCAAGCCATGATCAGATCCGTATCAAATATTTGATAATAGAAACCTGTGAAACAAAAAGAAACCTAAATTAATAACCTAAAAATTGTGAATAAAACAAAATCTAAAACAATAAAATCAAAAAGGAATTTAAACTAACTATAAGTTCTAAACAAACATTGTTTATAATTTCCTTTCAAATATGATCTTAAAATTCTAGAAGCTTCAAGTTAATGGAGAAGAGAAAAATATTAATTTTGGTTTTTTACAAAATCAAACAAAAGATAGATAGTTCATTTTTTATTTTTTATTATTATTATTATTTTGAAATGGGATGCAAAATGAAAAAAAGAATTTAATTAATTAATATCACCAAATGATTTTATGAAAATGAGAAATCAACCAAGATATTATTTGATGAAGTATTGAAAACATTATTCAAAATAGTCAAACTTGTTAATGAGCAAAAGAAATAACACATAATCATAATTGAAACGAAAGTAAACAATTGATAAAAATTAACGTTTTTGTTTAAATTGAGATTTCTATGCTCGTTTCTAAATTTTGACATATAGTCTTGTAATGAATGTCTCATAATATAGTGAATGTCTTAAGTTTGTCTCAAAGCAAGCCAAGGTATGGAACCACTTGAAAATGTTGATTATGTAGCTCATCATAATTATCAGGATAAACATCAGAGCAGGTCATCGGGAAAGCGATGATGAAAAAGTTGCTAGGTACATGAATGGTCTACGATATGACATTCAAGATGAGATGATCATGATGACCATTTGGATTGTGGAAGATGCTTATCAGATGGCTCTGAAAGCTGAAGAGAAGCTGAGCCGGAAGCAAGGTCAAAGAGGTCGAGGTAGAAGTCGAATTAGAGGCAAGGCAATTGCCCATGACAGAATTCAAAAACCTAAAGAAGAGGAGAAGAAACCTCAAACTCAACCTGAGAGAGGAGGAAGCTCACAGAGAAGGCAGTATGCTGATATAAATACTTTTCCTCGAGCCAGAGGAAGAGGAATAGGCAGAGGAGGTGAAGTAAAATGCTTTGTTTGTGGAAAAATCGGGCATAAATCCTATGAGTGTTCGGATAAGAAGAAAGATGGTGGTGAAAATCACATTGCCAAAGCTCAAGGATGAAATGTTGAGGTAGAGGATGCTAAGGGAAAAATATCTTTGATGATGAGGAAATTTCTCTTGAAGCCGGAGAACCCAACACAAAGAAACAGTCTATTTCAGACTGCCTGCAAAACTAAGGATAGAGTATGCAAGGTCATAGTGGACAGCAGTAGAATAGACAATCTCGTATCTACAGAGATGGTAGAAAAGATGGAGATGGAGACTATTGTACATCCAAGCCCATATAGAGTTTCGTGGCTACAAAAAGGACATTAGGTAAATGTCACTAAACAATGTTTAGTCAAATTTAAAATAGGAGGATATAAAGATGAAATATTATGTGATGTCATTCCCATGGATGTTTGTCATCTATTGCCGGGTAGACCGTGGCAATATGACAGAAACGTGGTTCATGATGGGAGAAATAACACGTACACCCTGGAGAAAAATGGTAGGACCCACATGTTGATGCTAATTAAGGATAGAGAGGTGAAGACAGAAATGAGAAACACTGTACTTCTCATGAGTGGGAAGGAACTTTTGAATGAGGTTAAGAAGAAGGAAGACACACAATTTATTGTGGTGAGGAAGCCCAAAATTGTTTTGACCAGTACGAGAATAGATGATCTACCAAAAGAAATTCAGGAGTTGTTAGGAGACTTTGTTGATATAGTAGTGTATGAACTACCTTGTTCGTTGCCACGTATCAGGAGTATAAGTCATCATATCGATCTTATACATAGAGCCAGTTTACTGAACACAGTAGCGTACAGGTTGATGTCGTAGGAAAATGAAGAAGTTAAGAGACAGGTCCAGGACTTAAGGGAAAAAGGATTGATTCAGGAGAGCTTGAGTCCATGCGCTATTCCGACAGTGCTCAGCCCAAAGAAAGATGGAGACTGGAGAATGTGTACAGACTCAAGGGAAATCAATAAGATTACCATCAGATACAGATTTCCATTGTCAAGGATGGACAACTTGATGGATTGCTTGAGTGGAGCAAGGTTTTTTTCAAAGATTAATTTGAAAAGTGGTTATCATCAGATTAGAATGAGAGAAGGTGATGAATGGAAGACAACATTCAAGACAAATGAAGGGCTATATGAATGGCGTGTCATGGAATTTGGCTTAACGAATGTGCCCAGTACTTTCATGAGGTTGATGAATGAAGTCCTGAAGGATTTCATTGGGAAATTCGTCATTGTATATCTTGATGATATATTAATTTTCAGCAAAACTAAAGAAGAGCATTTAAATCATTTAGCTGCAGTAATGAGAAGATTACAACAAGAGAAATTGTTGATCGATATGAAGAAATCATCATTTATGAGGACATAACTCATTTATTTTTATTTTTTTATCTCTACAAATGAACGAAAAATGGATCCAGAAAAGATAGAGGCGATTAAGAATTGGCCATCGCCGAAGAGTGTATTTGAAGTACGAAGCTTCCATGGTTTGGCTAGCTTCTATAGGAAATTTATCCAAAACTTTAGTGGAATTAGTGCACCGATGATGGATACGGTGAAGAAAAGACATAAATCTTTTCACTGGACGAAGGAAGCAGAGAAGAGGTTCAAGTTGCTAAATAAGAAGATCACTGAGAAACCAATTCTGGTTTTTCCAGATTTTAGCAAGACATTCCAGGTCAAGTGTGACGCTAGTGGATTTGCAATTGGAATGGTCTTGATCCAAGACGACAGGTCAGTCACATATTTTAGTGAAAAAATGAATGAAGAGAAGATTATGTACTCCACATATGACAAAGAATTCTATGCAGTCATACAAGCGCTGAAGAAATGGAGACAATATTTGGTTCCCAAGGAGTTTGTTTTGTACAACGATAATCATTGTTTACAATTTGTGACTCAACAGGAGAAGTTGAACGAAAAGCATGCTAAATGGGTTGAATTCATGCAAAATTTTACTTTTGTGACTAAGCATATTTCTAGAACTGCTAACAAAGTTGTTGATGCTTTTAGCAGGAAATGTTTGCTTATGCAGGAATTCAAAGCCAAGAATTTGGGTTTTGATAACCTCAAAGAAATGTACAGAGATGATCTAGACTTCAAGGAGGCATATGAGGCATCTGAGAATCCAATTCTCAGAGACAGAAGCCAATGGATTGAACACATGATCCAGGATGGATTATTATTCAGAGGAAATCAGCTATGTATTCTAAAATGCTCCAAGAGGGAGAATTTGCTTAAGGAAAAACACAGTGGACGATTGGCCAGACATTTCGGTCATGATAAAATGTTCTCAAAGTTGTATGGCTCATATTTTAGGCTAGGGATGAGAACAAATGTCAAAACATTTGTGGACAGGTGCAGAATTTGGCAACACACTAAAGGAAAAAGGAAGAATACAGGATTATATCAACCATTGCCATTCCTGAAAGGTCGTGGGATGGAGTGAGCATGTATTTCATATTGGGACTGCCAAGGACATAGAGAGGATGTGATTCAGTCTTTGTGGTAGTCAACATATTTTCAAAAATGACACATTTCATACCATTCCAGAAAACCAGTGACGCAACTCATATTGCGAACCTATTTTTCAAGGAAGTCGTCAAACTTCATGGTTTGCCAAAGAGTATCGCATTTGATCGAGATACCAAGTTCGTAGGGAATTTCTGGAGGACCTTATGGAAGAAGTTGGGGACAAGTTTGTATTTTAGCTCAGCATATCATCCTTAGACAGATGGACAGACAGAAGTCATGAACAGGAGCTTGGGAGATTTGTTGAGAAACTTAGTGACTGAACACCATAGTCAATGGGATCACATTTTGCCAGAGGCGGAATTCGCTTACAATGATTCACTCAATAGAAGCACAGGGTAGAGTCCATTCCATGTTGTATATGGAATGAAACCAAGGGGAGTTTCTAAGTTGAAAGATTCAGAATAAAATGAACGAAGGAGTGCTAGTGTAGAGGACTTTGCAGAAGGAATGAAGGAGCTTCACAGCCGAATCAAAGAGCGATTGCAAAATTCAAGTCAATAATACAAGCGTAGAGTAGATCAACATAGGCGAGAGCTTCAATTTGAAGTTGGTGATCTGATTCTTGCACATTTGAGGAAGGAGAGGTTCCCAAGGGGAACGTATAACAAACTGAAGATGAGAAAGATTGGACCATGCAAGGTCATAAAGAAATTTGGGGTAAACGCATATGAGATTGATTTACCCGATGGGGTCGGAATCTCATCGATATTCAATGTCACGGATTTGTACCCTTACAGAGATGAAGAGGTAGGAGCAAAGGATGAGCAAGAAGAAGTCCAATGGAAAAAACAAATGCCTGTAGCTGAAAAGCCACAGATGGAAAGCATAGTTGAAAAGAAGATTAACAGAAAGACTAGGAGAAAGGAGTATTTTGAATACTTGGTCAAGTGGAAGGGACATCCAGTTGAAGATGCCAGTTGGGAAGATGAAGCATAAATTCAAAGGCATGGACAGACCATGCAAGAGCTCATGAACAAGAGTTCATGAAAATTTTCAAGTGATGGAGTATGATGCAGGAGCATCGTACAAAGCCAAAACACACGCCTAGCCAAAGGAATAACTGGACGCACAGATGAAGAAAAGGACATGTTTTTAGGAAAACGTTTTGAATTTTGAAATATGAAGCATTAATGTAATAGCTAGGAGAAGCATACTTACATTTATGTCTTGGAGATATGAACAGATCTGGAGAAATTAATCTCATATGTCGGATGTAATAAGCATTTAAGTCTGTTAATGTAAAGTAGGTAGATTTAATTTAATAGATTAGACAGTTTAGAAGCATACGAGGGAAAATGGATATAGACACCCTCACCCTTGTATCATTGTATGAAGAACATTATCATCATTCAGATTTGATAAGTTGTAGAGCTGTAGCAGAGCGCTGTAGAGAAGATCCCACGTACAGGAGCACTTGAGCTAATATATGAAACTTTGACTCAATCTTCATGGTGTTATGATGATTACTATTTACATTTGTTGAATGGTATATTTACAATTGATTTGTTTCTTTGTTAGGCATTTATGTCAATGTTGTGTTGTGTGTATGATTTCATGTTGAATGTATGAAGTCAGAAAGAAAGGAAGAATGAGTTTCAATTGTTTCTCTTCCTGAGAATTCCTGCAAAGAGTGTAGTGAACGTTCGCAAGGTGTGTGTTGACAAGGGTCTGAGTTTATCTCAGGAAGCTCAGGAGAGAAATCATTTTTATCATAACCATCAGAAGTGCACGAGAAGCACAGAGCCATGCAAGGTGTGTGTAGGCTGGTGGAAGTATTAGAACTTATCAACCAAGGGGAAAGTTGAAGGAATATTGTTATAAAGAGTGCACAGGGTCGAAGACTCAAATAACCATAGGTTATTTGAAAGTTTGCCGCAAGGAGTGCGAGGAGAGCTCTTTTTGGAGACTTGAGTTTGCAAGTGAAATCTCGGGAGAGATAACGCCTTTGAAGTATTCGAAGGGAGATGAAGATCGAAACCGTCACATAAAAATTAAGTTCAGGAGGGAGAACACTCACTCATTGGGCAGAAGATATTGAGGAGTGAATGAGGCGGTCATAATTCTCCGTGGAGAGCTCATGAAATTGCGAGGACCATAGGATCCAGTGGAGTTGTAAGGTGGTTAGGAGTTGGATGAAATCACCACCCTAATATCAAGAATCAATGTGAACCATTGATCGTGATTCAATATGAATCGTTGATTTCGTTTCAACCCACGTCGTTGGATCATTTCGCGAATTTGGGGTTCATGAATTTGGAGGGTAGACCAAATTCTTGGTTTCACGAAGTCCTGAGTCGCAAGGAGCGGGGAAGGAGATCCAGACCGTTGGATCCAAGATCCAAGCCATGGGAGAACCATTGGATCAGAACCTCCACGTGGTATTGCGTATCGGGGGTTCGGGGGTTGAAAGAGTTTCTTTTTGACTGCAGAAGTTGTGAAGTGCCGAGCGCTGAGGGCTCAGGTGAACACACATCATGTCCATTAGGTGGGGACTGTGTGGTTGATAGGTGGCGTAACAACAAGCGCCCAGAGAAAGGTGGAAGCGGGTGAATGGTGGTGGACACACGTCACCTGGGAAGGAGTCAATCCATTGTTGACTTATCTCATTTCGAGGATTCGTAAAAAAGGAGCACGAGGGATCAACACTCCAACTCGTGAAGTTGTGAATTGCGAGGGGTGCTAGATTTAGGGCCTAGCCAGTGGTCGCTTCTAGAGACGCTAGCGAGGAAGGAGCCATACCCGTATTGCATCTCGGGTATTGGAGGTTTGGAGTCAAGGGTCTTCGACTCACAAACTTGTGAGATCATGAGTCATGAAAAGTGATTGTGCTAAGGCCCAGGTTGTGGTCGCATGGAGACGTAAGGCTCACGCCTGGTGTTAAGTTGTGCATAGTAGGTTTTCATGAAGGACCTGTGGATCAGATTCATGAGATTCCAATAGGGATCTGAGGGAGCTGCTTCGCCCTGAGTAGAATTTAGAACGATCCTGTGTGGATCTCAAACAGAGGGTCAGGGGTCTGCGTCAAGTGGTATCAGAGCCTAGAACAATTTCTTTTCTTTCTGTAGCAGAGATAAGGGAGAAAATTTTACAGCCATGCCACCAAGAAGAAGAGACAAAAAAATACCTAATCCAGCAGTGGAAAGAGAAATGCTGAGAAGAAGAGATAGTCAAATACCTAATCCAGCAGTGGAAAGAGAAATGCGTGAATTACGTGTCAGGCTTGATGCTATGGAGACAACATAGAGGTGCACAGTTGACGCTGGGGATATTAGCAAAGTTGAAAGTGAAAATGAAGCTGGAAACGAAGGAGAAGAAGTTGCAGTCGAAGATGCTGCGGAAGAATGCCTATTCGGGGTTGTTGCAAGGATAGGTGCCAGAGCAGAAATGGACATTCCACTGTATGAAGGAAACTTGGATGTTGAAGAGCTTCTAGATTGGATTAGAGCTCTAGACAAATACCTCAACTACGAGGATGTCGAGGAAGACAAGAAAGTCAAGCATGTTGTTACTATACTTAAAGGGCATGCAACACGATGGTGAGATGAACTGCAGGCTGACAGATGTTGTAAGGGCAAGCAGAAAATCAAGAGCTGGGATAGAATGGTTGCAAAAATGAAAGCCAAATTTATAGCCAGTGATTATCAAATCACTCTGTTTGGAAGGATGCAGAATTTGAGACAGAAGTTGATGTCAGTGAAAGAATAAACTGAAGAATTCTAGAGGATAAACATCAGAGCAAGTCATCAAGAAAGCGATGATGAAAAAGTTGCCAGGTACATGAATGGTCTGCGATATGACATTCGAGATGAGATGAGCATGATGATCATTCAGACTATGGAAGATTCTTATCAGATGGCTCTGAAAGCTGAAGAGAAGCTGAGTTGGAAGCAAGGTCAAAGAGGCTAAGGTAGAAGTCAAATCAGAGGCAAGGCAATTTCCTAGGACATAATTGACAAAACCTAAAGAAGAGGAAAAGAAACCTCAAACTCAACCTGAGAGAGGAGAAAGCTCATAGAGAAGGTAGTATGCTGATAGAAATACTTTTCCTCGAGCTAGAGGAAGAGGCAGAGGAGGTCAAGTAAAATGTTTTGTTTGTGGAAAAATCGAACATAAATCCTATGAGTGTCCGGATAAGAAGAAAGATACTAGTGAAACTCACATTTATGAAGCTCAAGGATGAAATGTTGAGGCAAAAGACGCTAAGGGCATAAGATCTTTGATGATGAGGAAAGTTCTCTTGAAGCCGAAGAAGGAGGCAGAGAACCCAGCCCAAAGAAACAATCTGTTTCGAAATTCTTGCAAAACTAAGGATAGAGTATGCAAGGTCATAATGGATAGTGGTAGCACAGACAATCTCGTATTTATAGAGATGGTAGAAAAGCTGGAGCTGGAGACTGTTGTACATCCAAGCCCATACAGAGTTTCGTGGCTACAAAAAGGACATCAGCTAAATGTCACTAAACAATGTTTAGTCAAATTTAAAATAGGAGGATATAAAGATGAAATATTATGTGATGTCATTCCCATGGATGTTTTTCATCTATTGTTGGGTAGACCATGGCAATATGACATAAATGTGGTTCATGATGGGAGAAAGAACACGTACACCCTGGAGAAAAAAGGTAGGACTCACATGTTGCTACCAATTAAGGATAAAGAGGTGAAGATAGAAATGAGCAACACTGTACTTCTCATGAGTGGGAAGGAACTTCTTAATGAAGTTAAGAAGAAGGAAAACACACAATTTATTGTGGTGAGGAAGCCCAAAATTGTTTTGACCAGTACGAGAATAGATGATCTACTAGAAGAAATTTAGGAGTTGCTGGGAGAATTTGTTGATATAGTAGTGGACGAACTTATACCTGTGTGTCTTCATAAGTCATCATATAAATCTTATACCTGGAGCTAGTTTACCAAACAAAGAAGCGTACTGGTTGACGCCACAAGAAAATGAAGAAGTTAAGAGACAGGTCCAGGACTTAAGGGACACGAGATTGATTTGGGAGAGCTTGATTCCATGCGTTGTTTCGACAATACTCAGCCCAAAGAAAGATGGAGGCTGGAGAATGTGTACAAACTCAAGGGAAATCAATAATATTACCATCAGATACATATTTCCATTCCCAAGGATGGACGACTTGATGGATTTCTTGAGTGGAGCAAGGTTTTTTTCAAAGATTGATTTGAAAAGCGGATATCATCATATTAGAATGAGAGAAGGTGATGAATGGATGACAACATTAAAGATGAATGAAGGGATATATGAATGTCTTGTCATGCCATTTGGATTAACGAATGCGCCCAATACTTTCATGAGGTTGATGAATGAAGTCCTGAAGGATTTCATTGGGAAATTCTTCATTGTATATCTTGATGATATATTAATTTTCAGCAAAACTGAAGCAGAACATTTAAAGCATTTAGTTGCAGTAATGAGAAGATTACAGCAAGAGAAATTGCTGATTAATATGAATAAATCGTCATTTATGAGGACATAACTCATTTATTTGGGTTCTGTTATCTTTGCAAATGAACTAAAAATGGATCCAGAAAAGATAGAGGCGATTAAGAATTGGCCATCACCGAAGAGTGTATTTGAAGTACGAAGCTTCCATGGTTTGGCTAGCTTCTATAGGAAATTTATCCAAAACTTTAGTGGAATTAGCGCACCAATGATGGATATGGTGAAGAAAAGACATAAATCTTTTCACTAGACAGAGGAAGCAGAGAAGAGTTTCGAGCTGCTGAAGAAGAAGATGACTAAGCAACCAATTCTAGTTTTTCTAGATTTCAGCAAAACATTCCAGGTCAGGTGTGATGCGAGTGGATTTGCAATTGGAGCGTTCTTGAGCCAAGACGACAGGTCGGTCGCATATTTTAGGGAAAAACTGAAGGACGCAAAGATTAATTACTCCACATATCACAAAGAATTCTATGCAGTCATACAAGCACTGAAGAAATTGAGACATTATTTGGTTCCCAAGGAGTTTTTTTTGTACAACGATAATCACGCTTTACAATTCATGAGTCAACAGGAGAAGTTGAATGAAAAACATGCTAAATGGGTTGAATTCATGCAAAATTTTACTTTTGTGATTAAGCATATTTCTGGAACTGCTAACAAAGTTGTTAATGCTTTGAGCAGTAAATGTTTGTTTATGCCGGAATTCAGAGTCAAGACTTTGGGTTTTGATAACCTCAAAGAAATGTACAGAGATGATCTAGACTTCAAGGAGGCATATGAGGCATCTGAGAATCCAATTCTCAGAGACAAAATCCAATGGACTAAATACATGATCCAGGATGGATTATTATTCAAAGGCAATCAACTATGTATTCCAAAATGTTCCATGAGGGAGAATTTGTTGAAGGAAAAACATAGTGGAGGATTGGCCAGACATTTCGGTCATGATAAAACATTCTCAAAGCTGAATGGCTCATATTTTTGGCCAGGGATGAGGATGGATGTGAAAAAATTTGTGGACAGGTGCAAAATTTGTAAGGAAAAAGGCAGAACGAAGGATTATATCAACCATTGCCCATACCTAAAAGGATGTGGGACGGAGTGAGCATGGATTTCATATTGGGACTGCCAAGGACACATAGAGGATGTGATTCAATCTTTGTGGTAGTCGACAGATTTTCAAAAATGGCACATTTCATACCATGCCAAAAAACCAGTGACACAACTCATATTGCGAACTTGTTTTTCAAGGAAGTCGCCAAACTTCACGGTTTTCCAAAGAGTATTGTGGCTGATCGAGATACCAAGTTTGTAGGGCATTTTTGGAGGACCTTATGGAAGAAGTTGGGGACAAGTTTGTCTTTTAGCTCATCATATCATCCTCAGATGGATGGACAGACATAATTCGTGAATAGGAGCTTGGGAGATATGTTGAGAAGCTTAGTGACTAAACACCACAGTCAATCGGATCACATTCTTCCACAGGTGGAATTCACTTACAATGATTCAGTCAATAGAAGCACAGGGCAGAGTCCATTCCAAGTTGTATATGGAATGCAACCAAGGGGAGTTTCTGAGTTGAAAGATTCAGAACAAAATTAATTCAGGAGTGCTAGTGCAGAGGACTTTGCAGAAGGAATGAAGGAGCTTCACAGCCGAATCAAAGAGTGATTATAGAATTCAGGTCAAGAATACAAGCGTAGAGCAGATCAACACAGGCAAGAACTTCAATTTGAAGTTGGTGATCTGATTCTTGCACATCTGAGGAAGGAGAGGTTTCCAAGGGGAATGCATAACAAACTGAAGATGAAAAAGATTGGACCGTGCAAGGTCATAAGGAAATTTGGAGAAAATGCATATGAGATTGAATTACCCGATGGGGTT
Organism: Picea engelmannii; assembly: GCA_009831015.1. Lineage (NCBI taxonomy): Eukaryota > Viridiplantae > Streptophyta > Pinopsida > Pinales > Pinaceae > Picea > Picea engelmannii. The sequence continues at coordinate 336,437 of ML801794.1, forward strand.
GGAATCTCACCGATATTCAACGTCGCGAACTTGTACCCTTACAGAGCTGAAGAGAAAAGGATGAGTAGGAAGAAGTCCAATGGACAAGACAAATGCCTGCAGCTGAAAAGCCACAGATGGAAAGCATAATTGAAAAGAAGATTAGCAAAAAGATGAGGAGAAAGGAGTATTTTGAATACTTGGTCAAGTGGAAGGGACATCCAGTTGAAGATGCCAGTTGGGAGGATGAAGAAGAAATTCAAAGGCATGGAAAAACCGTGCAAGAGCTCATGAACAAGAATTCATGAAAATTTTCAAGCGAGGGAGTATGATGCAGGAGCATCGTACAAAGCCAAAGCACGCACCTAGCCAAAGGAACAACTGGACGCGCAGATGGAAAAAAGGACACGTTTTTATGAAAACGTTTTGAATTTTGAAATCTGAAGCATTAATATAATAGCTAGGAGAAGCGTACTTACGTTTATGTGTTGGAGATATGGACAAATCTGGAGAAATTACTCTCATCAGTCGGATGTAATAGGCATTTAAGTCTGTTAATGTAAAGTAGGTAGATTTAATTTAATAGATTAGATAGTTTAGAAGCGTACGAGGGAAAACATATATAGACACCCTCACCCTTGTATCATTGTATGAGGAACATTATCATCATTCAGATTTGATAAGTTGCAGAGCTGTAGAGAAGAGCCCATGTACAGGAGCACTTGAGATAATATATGAAACTTTGACTCAATCTTCATGGTGTTATGATGATCACTGTTTACATTTGTTGAATGGTATGTTTACAATTGATTTGTTTCTCTGTTATGAATTTATCTCAATGTTGTTTTGTGTGTATGATTTCATGTTGAATGTATGAAGTCGGAAAGAAAGGAAGAATGAGTTTCAATTGTTTCTCTTCCTGAGAATTCCCGCAAAGAGTGCAGTGAACGTTCGCAAGGTGTGTGTTGACAAGGGTCTAAGTTTTATCTCAGAAATATGAGGAGAGATATAGTTTTTCTCATAACCAGCAGAAGTGCAGGAGAAGCATAGACTCGTGCAAGGTGTGAACAGGCTGGTGGAAGTCTTAGAACTTATCAACCAATGGGGAAATTTGAAGGACTACTGTTGCAAAGAGTGCACGGGGTCGAAGACTCAAATAAACGGAGGTTATTTGAAAGTTTCCCGCAAGGAGTGTGAGGATAACTCTTTTTGAAGACTTGAGTTTGCAAGTGAAAGCTCAGGAGAGATAACACCTTTGAAGTGTTCGAAGGGAGACAAATATTGAAACCGTCGCATAAAAATTAAGTTCAGGAGGGAGAACACTCAGTTGTTGGGCATAAGTCGTTGAGGAGTGAATCGGGTGGTCATAATTCTCCGTGGAGAGCTCGTGAAATCATAAGGGCCGTAGGATCCAGTGGAGCTGTAAGGCGGTTAGGATTTGGATGAACTCACCACCCTAATATCAAGAATTAACGTGAACTATTGATCGTGATTCAATATGAGCCGTTGATATCATTTCAACCCACGTTGTTGGATCATTTCGCGAATTCGGGTTTCGTGAATTTGGAGGACAGACCAAATTCTTGGTTTCATGAAGTCCTGAGTCACGAGGAGAAGGGAAGGAGATCCAGACTGTTGGATCTAGGATCCAAGTCATGGGAGAACCATTGGATCAGAACCTCTGCATGGTATCGCGTATCAGGGGTTGAAAGAGATTCTTTTCTACTGCAGAAGTCGTGACATGCCGATCACCGAGGGATTAGGCGAACATGCGTCACGTCCGTTAGGTGGAGACCGCGTGGTTGACAGGTGGTGTGACAACAAGCGCCCAGAGAAAGGTGGAAGCAAGTGATAGGTGTTGGATAGATGTCGCCTGGGAAGGAGTCAACCCATTGTTGACTTATCGCGTTTCAGGGATTTGTAAAGAAGTAACAGGAGGGATCAACACTCAAACTCACGAATTTGCGAGTTGCGAGGGGTGCTAGAGTTAAGCCCTAGCTAGTGGTCGCTTGTAGAGGTGCTAGCGAGGAAGGATCCATACTCGTATCGCATCTCAAGTATCAGAGGTTTGGAGTCGAGGGTCTTTGACTCACAAACTTGCGACATCACGAGTCACGAAAAGCACTTGCGCTAAGGCCCGGGTTGTGGTCGCACAGAGACGTAAGGCTCACACCTGGCATTAAGTTATGCAGGGCGAGTTTTCACGAAGGACCTGTTGATCGAATTCGTGAGATTCCAATAGGGATTCGAGGGAGCCACTTCGGTCCGAGTAGAATTTAGAACGATCCTGTGTGGATCTCGGACAGAGGGTTGGGGGTTTACGTCACAAACCCTCTTATGCCACTTCTAAATAATAATACAATTATAGATTTCTTGATGAAAAAGAGAGCAGGGTGATACTGGAGGTTAATTGCAATACAGGTGAATAATTTATTTATTTTCTTTCAAAACTGGAAGTTTTATCATGGTTTAGAGATTTTAGATTTCCTTTAAGAAATCATCTAGAGAATGGGGAAGCACTTAAAAGTGATTCCTTAAGAATATGGATGGTGTAAAAAGTTTAAAGATCATCGTAATTCTCAAATATTTAAACCATATATCTGGTGCAATACTCTAGCGAAGACAATTTGAGGACAAAATGAAAGTGACAATTGAAAAAATCTTAATATGAGCTATATTTTAATATCAGGACCTCTTTGAAATATTTCAAATTGCTTGAAAAAACACAAGTCTTAAAATGAATGTTTCCTTTGACAATAACTCTTTGATCAAAAATATATTGATTCAAAAAGACAGATAAGAAGAAAATCCATTCAAAGCAATCAAATAAAACAAAAACACACAACAAACCAAATCAAATTTTATTAATGGGATTCAAAATTCAGAAGTACACAAAATCAAAACAACGAAAGAAAAATTTTCAGGAAATGATTTTGGCCAAAGATAAACTTGAGATTTTGGATCCACTAGCATCTCACTATAAAATAAAGGAAGAACTAAATCATATAAAATATCATGTGTGAACAAGTTATTTTCTTAAGATAGCGATGCATGAGATGCTACTTTGACCAAGCATTATTATTAAAAATAAAAGAGACTAAAAGAAAATAGAAAAATGTTTATTAAGATGAGTGTAGTCCTACTCGTGGCACCTTGGGTTAGGGTTGAATTGATAGTTCAAATTTACTTATTTCTTTACTTTCCATTTAAAAATTTTCATGATGATACTGCATTTTTGAAAAGAAATGGTCAACAAAAAGCGAAGAGAAAAGGGTTAAAGTGGACTTCCCTGATAACAGTCATATTATGGCTCCCTTGGTGTGCCCACTTGTGTTCATAACTTCATTATTACAAAAAGAAACAGGGATAAATAAAACTAAAAGAAAACTTACTCCTAAACCTACTCTAAACTACTAAATAAATCAAAACGCTAAGTAAAGTCGTATTTCCAATGCAGCCACTAGATCATCTTCAATTCTACAAGGCATAGAAAGTCAAAAATCAGAATAAAAGAATGTAGTATTTGCAGATACAAAAGAAATATCTCATGCTTACCTCCTATATATTCTTTTAAAAACAAAACAAGCACAACCTTACCATTATTTTGAAACTTCTTGATGTATGAATCCTCCAACTATTCTGCAATATGGTCGTGATATGGGTCATAATGGCATGGAAGAGTGTAAGTAAGTTTGGAAAACTTGTCAATATTATGGGGACCTGACATAACCATTAACCAAGGCCAAAGTGCCCCATCTTCCTGACAATTCTCCAAGTGTTCATCAATTTCTTCACATGAAGGATCTAATAGAATCATGTCATGCTTACTTCTTAGATATTTAGGTAAAAACAAAGCAAGCACAACTTTATCTTTATTATGAATATTTTTTAGATACGAATCTTCAAGCCATTCTAAGACCATGTCATAAAAATTAGGATGCAAACTATGATTTTGATGAAATGGATATATCAATGGAGAAAACACCACAAGAGGAGTCATGACATCAATTAGATTATTCGTTTGAATGTTTCCTTTGATGAGATTGATCATTTCAAAATGTAAAGCATAAACATTAAAATTCAAACTAATCAAAGAATGAATATGCAATGTAGAATATTTGATATCCATAAGAATGAGTGCATTGTCTTTTTCAAAAATAAATTGTGTAAAATCATCTTGCAACATATCTTTTTCCCATGTGAGTGATGAAAGTGAGAGATCATCAAATCCGATTTCATAAATGTTATGTTTGAAATTAATTGCACCAAATATTGACATATCGAAAAGAATAGATTGTGATGGAAAAACGTACGATACCGTATACCATGCACACGAGAATCTAAGAATAGATCGGGATATAAAGATTAAAATGAATTAGAAATGAGCACGTGAAAAGATTTTTTTGAGTTATGATAATTAACAATGGTATTCTCAAGACATTCATCTTCACTTGCCTTAATACTTTCACTCTCTTTTGGTGATAAATACTTCAACATAATATGATCATCTAAATTTGCCTCTTATATGATAGATAATTCAAAACTTTCACGACAAACATCTGATCTTTCTTGTGGATGAGGAATGATTTGTAGATGAGGGTTTAAGGTTTCTTCTTCCAATTGCAGATCTACATCTCTAATCAGTTTCATAGGAATGTTAGAATACATAAGATCATTTTCATCACCTAAGTGTTCTTGAATAAATGAATTTAAGTACTGATTAGAGAAAGAGTTAGAAGAATATGGACAGTCACCTTCACCCAACATCAAATCTTCTTTCATGATGCTCGAGGAATGAATATGCAATGATTCAAAGGAAAAATTAGTTTGATGGTGAGTAAGAACATTTTCAATAAATTCTACCTCCCTTGCTTTGTGAAAATTTTCAGATGGATTCCTCTCATCCTGTAAACAAAATTCTTCTCGCAATTGAGTGATAGGATTTGTAACTGATTTATCATTTGTGATTGAATATGATTGGATGAAAGGAATGAAAGCATCATAGAGGATATTTAGTACAAATGACATGTCATCAAGATTAAATTTACAGAGAACATGATGGATTCTTGTTGAAAAGCCTTCTGGAGATTAATTTTCATTGATTAGTACAGTATGAAATTCTTCACATAATTGATTGTAATCATAGTTTTCAAAATCATCTAAAAATTCATATACAAATTGAAACCAATCAATAATGTGATATGCGGGAAAAGACTCAAACCATTGTTTAATCTGGCCCCTAAAAGTAAAATCAAACAATCTGCATAAAATCTTTAAATCAAAAATATCATGCTTGATGCATTTACACCAAAACTTGTTAATATGGTCTTTTTGCAGATACATCCCTCCCACCATCATTGGCAATATCAGGTAATGAGAAGTGGAAACCATGTTCCAACATAGTGATTTGGGGAGCCATGGGGAATTAAATACATTCAAAACAAGGACTCCTATAAGGCCAACTTGTCCGTCTAGACTGCCTTCTAGTGCATTTCAAGATGACACAAAAGAAGGATTTATAAATCTGGAATTATGAAAGGCCAAGGGGTGGAACATTCAATCAGTAAATTTACTCGACCCTCCTTCTAGCGCCATTTGTTGACGGGAAAATTCGACTTTTAATCAACTGGAAGAATAGATCTAGTCCGGGGTTGTCTAAATAACCCAAGCTGTTTGGTGTAACCTATTCTGGCGGGTTTAATGGCTCTGTTAGCCAACTAGGGTCCTAAAGATAGAAAAATGAAATAAACTAACTAAAGAAAAGATTCCAAGAATCGACACAATAATTACAAATATTTATCTAAGAATGTGAATATACAAATGATTATGAACAATTTATATACAATTTACAAGGTTTGCATGAAATCTTGCAAAAATGATTGTTTAATAAAGTTTCTGAAACAAATATGAACAACACTTCTTTTTGGATTTTTGTTTTAAGGATATTAAACGAATAAATAATAAATGAATACGATTGAAACAGTGACACAAAAATAGTCAAAGATAATTAATGTAATCATAGTTTCATTCATAAACAACTTAACTAAATAACACACAAAATAACCTGTAGTTGATCAACGAAACTAGTATTATCTTTCTGTGTTGTATGAGCTCCTACCTGTATTGTTGTTAAGGGAAACCTATAAAAGAAAAATACTAGCACTTCTAGAATACATTCAAATAAGTATTTGATATCGGAGTAAATTAATAACAACATGAAGACAACTAATTAAAAATCATGTGATCTTAAGATAATCAATATTTAAGAACAAAAGAAAACTCAATTCTGAGTGTTGATATTATCCATCATTTAACATTAGAAATAAATTCCACAATAATCAAATGATCGATTGATCACACATAAAAAATGGAATAAGAAATTATGGATGACATATAACATTTAACAGTATGAAAACACCATATGATGACAAGCTAAAGCTAAAATAAACCATAATAACATTTTCATAATACAACAGTAATGAAAAAACGAAATGGAATAAGCATCACATAGGTCTAAATTTAAGGATAAATTTCTTTCCCATATTCTTTCTCAAAATCACATGCCCATATTATAGTCCTGGAAGAATTTTTAAGATAATATACTCTTAAAGATTGAAAAAATTAATACATAAATGATAACAATTAACCATGTATTGATAAAATAGACTAAAGCTAATTTAAATCAATGCATAATCAATTATTCAAAGAATATGAAGATATTATAATGAAAATAAAACCATTTTACTCACAGGACAAAAGTCATTAATCAACCTGGAATTCCATATTCTTCTTTGAAAATACTCGTCCATTCTCCCAAAGATTCCAACCATCGGTTACTCCATTTGAAAAGAAGAAAAGTTTACAAAATAAATAATATGAAAAAGAGAAATGATTAAAATCCTCGTCTCAATTTATTGGATCCCTGGCTTTGATCTTTCTCATATATATATACAATGAATGAATAGTCTCGGCGTCACTATTAATTTTCGCCACCTGAAATTTGCCTCATAAAGAGACATCAATATCTCTCAAATTGTGCATTTTTTTGGGAAAATTTCTAAGAGGAAGGTCATGCAAAATTTCTAAGAGGAAGGTCATGAAAATTTCTAAGAAAATTTCAACCGTTTCTTCAAATTCCTCACGGTTTAGTTGCAATCAGTCATGCGAAATCGTTTGTCTCATCTTGACGCGTTTCCAAATTTTCTCTGTTGTTGCTCATAAAATTATTTGTAGCAATCCAATATTATTTTTGGATCAATCATCTTAAACGTATTTGCATAATAAAATCAAGCCATGATTAGATCCGTATCAAATATTTGATAATAGAAACCCGTGAAACAAAAAGAAACCTAAATTAATAACCTAAAAATTGTGAATAAAAAAAATTCTAGAACAATAAAATCAAAATTGAATTTAAATTAACTATAAGTTCTAAACAAACATTGTTTATAATTTCCTTTCCAATATTATCTTAAAATTCTAGAAGCTTCAAGTTAATGGAGAAGAGAAAAATATTAATTTTGGTTTTTTACAAAATCAAAGAAATGATAGATAATTCATTTTTTATTTATTATTATTATTATTATTTTGAAATGAGATGCAAAATGAAAAAAAGAATTTAATTAATTAATATCACCAAATGATTTTATGAAAATGAGAAATCAACCAAGATATTATTTGATGAAGTATTGAACACATTATTCAAAACAATCAAACTTGCTAATGAGCAAAAGAAAGAACACATAATCATAATTTAAACGAAAGTAAAGAGTTGATAAAAATTAACGTTTTTGTTTAAATTGAGATTTCTATGCTCGTTTCTAAATTTTGACATATACTCTTGTAATGAATGTCTCATACTATAGTGAATGTCTTAAGTTTGTCTCAAAGTAAGCCAAGGTATGGAACCACTTGAAAATGTGGATTCTGTAGCTCATCATAATTATCAAGATTCTAATGGGGGCCTTTAAATTTTGTAAACATTTAGGGGGAGTTGTTGGGGCCCAACAGTACTCAAAAAGTAAAATTTGACATAGGCGTTTTAGGTTTTGTTGAGTGCTCAACAAGTTATTGTCTTTTGATTACACGGATGACCTGAATATGGTTTTTTATGTACTTTCACTAGTATTAAATTTTTCAGTTCTTCGTTGTTTGATAGATTAATTTTGTTTGTATACAATACTAAACCTTCATGATTGCAACTAAACTTTGATTCTTCCTCAATTACATAATTTTTTCGACATTTCTCATAAAAAAAATTAGATTCCTCATATTTTTCTGTTGCTTCCAAAATTTTGTATTTCAAATCAAACTGCACATTGCTACTGCAAATTGCATTTAACTTCCCACTGAATCCATGTCCTACTTTATTTTCCTTTCCTTTAATATTCTTTATTTCAAAATTATATTCACTTAGAAAAGCTAAGCATCTTTCTTGCCTTGCGTTAAGATTTGGTTTTTCAAATAAATACTTAAGGCTGATGTTGTCAGTCTTTAAAAAAGACCTTCTACCCAATAGGTAGTGTTGCCACATTTTTAAAGCATGTGCAATAGAAGTTAATTCCACGTCATGAGTTGCATATTTTGTTTCATGGGCTTTTAATTTGCATGTCTCATATGAAAATACATAGTCATAGAGTAATACTACACCTCCCAACCCTTCTAAAGAAGCATATGTGAAAACCACATAGTCTTTGTGTGGATCTTCTATCTTCAGAATGGTTGCTTTCGTCAGTATTTGTTTTAAATTTTCAAAATTCTCTTGACAGTTCTCCTTCCATTTGAATATGATTCTCTCTTTTTGTAAGGAGGTTATCTAATAAGCCAAGTTTGAAAACCCTTCAATTAATCTACGATAATATTCTATAGTAGCCATAAAGGATCAGACATATGAGACATCCTTTGCTACTGGCCAAACTACAATGGATTTTACATTTTGAGGGTCAAATGATATTCCTTCCCCTAAAATCACATGTCTTAAATATTGCACTTTATCATGATAAAAATCACACTTACTAAATTTTGCATACAACTGATGTTCTCTTGGTGTTTGCAAAACTAATCTCAAGTGTTCTTCATGTTCTTCTCCAGTCTTGGAATAAATCAAAATGTCATCTATGAACACAATCAAAAACTTATCCAAATACTTCCTTAACACATTGTTCATTAGACACATAAATGTCGTAGGTTCTTTTGTTAGACCAAAGGGTACCACTACAAACTCATAGTGTCCATACCTAGTTCAAAAAATAGTCTTATGAATATCTTCATCTTTAGTCCTTGCGTGATGGTATCCTAACTGTATTTCTATGTTTGAAAAATGTTTTAGGCTCTCTCACTTGGTTAAAAAAGTCATCAATACGAGGTAAATGATATTTATTTTTTATGGACATTTGATTTAATTGCCTATAATCAATACACAGCTTAAAGGTTCCATCCTTCTTTTTAACAAATAGGGTTGGTGCTCCCCATGGAGACAGACTTGGTCTAATGTATTTTTTATCCATTAAATATTGAAGCTGCATTTTCAGTTTAGTCAACTCAGGAACACTCATTACGTAAGGTTCTTTAGACACAGGTGTAGATCTGGGTACTAGATCTATTGTAAAATATATTCCCCTTCTAGGAGGTAGTCCTTGTATTTCTTCTGGAAATACATCCTCAAACTCATGCAAGATAGGATCATTGGTTAGCATATTCTTAACCACCCCATCTTTGTTTTCATTTGTATGCACTACATATATTTCACAACCCTTTCATGAATTCCATTCAAACTATAAATAATAAATATGCTTTACTAACACACTAGAAGGTATTTCCTTAATGGTTTTTCTTTTTCCAAGTTCATCTAAACACTCAAAAGTTTTGTTATGACAATTTACAATAGATAATGCTTTTCAAGCCATTCCATGCCTATGAGTAAATCATAATAACCTAATGGAAATATATTTAAATCTACTTTAGTTTCCATACCATCCATGGTTACCATGCATTCGTTGACAAGCTCTACAACCTTTCATTTCATCCTAGTAGCTATCTGTAATAACAAATATTTTTTGTGCTTAACCTTATTTAGTTTATAGTATTTTACTATAGTAGGGGAAACATAAATTAAACTTGCACCAATATCTATTAAAATAGATACATATTTTTGATTAATTATACCTTCAATTTCTACCATGGAAGATTGATGATCAACTTATCGATTCTCAACGAATGCATTAATTTTATGAGTAAATCGTGTCATTTCATTAACTGCCATTGCTTCTTGCATGTTATGTACTGTCAAGTTTATGTTCTTATTCAGAGAACAATCTCTCTACAAGTGAGGTTCCTTACAACCTTGACACTGCAATGATGTTCCTCTCTACAAGTGAGGTTCCTTACAACCTTGACATTGCAATGATGTTCCTCTCTACAAGTGAGGTTCCTTACAACCTTGACACTGCAATGATGTTCTAGCTGCTTTATTTACTAAATCTTTGAGCTTACTACTATTCTTGATTGATACACTTTGTTTTTTACCATTGAATCTGTTTCTCCTAACTGGTGCACTATGTGATGGATTACGTGAAAACTTGAATTGTTTCCTCCTTGTATCAAACTTGTTGTCTGTGCTTACGTTCTACCAAATTTTTGTACCTTCACACCTTTGTTAAAAGTGGGTGTAACATAATTTACCGTGTCTTATTACTTCATCCATTGTCTTACGATTAAGTAATTCAATTTTGTCTTTGTACTTAGTAACAAATTCTTCAATAGTCATTTTTCCTATTTTGAGGTCATCAAATTCCTTAGCATTTTCGTCGAAATATCTTTTCGCTAAGTATTTTAGTTTGAAATACTTTTAAAAAAAATGCATTTTAGTGAACACTGCTCCTAATTTTGTTCATTGTTTTTGTCTCTTGCCATGAGATGGCACCTTTACCATTCAAATGGTACACAGTTAGTCAAGCCCTTAAGTTTCTTGGATAGTTATAAATATGAAAATACTTTCCCATGTTCAAAAGCAGCCAAGCTTTTGCTCCTTCTTCTAACTCCTTCTCAAAACTGCGAGGTCCAATTTTTTTGAATTCACCAAATAATTCATTATTATGCAACTTTCGTTTATTGGTTTTATGTTTCTTCTTTTGTAGAGTGTAGTTCACAAAACTATCTTCACTACTTTCTTTAGTCACCAATTATGTTTTGTCACTAAACATTGGGTGTTCTTTATGTTTGTGAGATTTTTCATTGGAGAATTATTTCTTAGCATTGTTGGAGGTTTGTCCTACGTTATTATTTTGTTTTATCTCCATCATGTTCTTAAGTAGGATCTCATTTAATTCTTCCTGCTCCTACTAGACTTTAATAAATTTTCAGCATTTTCCTTAATGCTCTCTAATTCTTGTTCAGTTCCACAAAGATTTGTTCCACATACATTTGTGGTCCACTTGGTGTTGATTTAATGGTTTCTTCAACCATAGTGTCTGATTTTTGTTGTCGCCAATATTTAACTTTTGATTAGTTTCTTTAAAAAAAGCACATACTAATATGTTTATAAGCACTATTAGTTTTGATCCCATAAGGTGACAATTTTTTAACCATGTTGTAATGCCACCAAAAACTCCAATTTTTTTTTTTTTTTAATATAAAATACTAATTAATTTGAAACTGAGGATAATATATTCATCATTACTATTACTTTCATTATTCTAAAATCATATTAAAAGCTTATACTACTCATTAATTATGTCATATATTTTTCTCATGACAATTCAAGTAGTTGATTAACTAATTCAAACCCCAAATATATCAATACTCGTCCTTCTCCTATTGCAACAACTGAATCAACAAGTATATTTATTCGTTCACTTCATTAAACTAAGGATAATTTAACATGTTTATAATTAACATGACGATATTTATTGATATTTTCAAAATAGTCCATACTTCTTGGACGTATACATCTATTCGTTGTATCTTAATATATTCATAATTATTCGGAATCCATATCTTGTTGTACACATTAAATTGTCTATACTTACTTCATAACTTTCAATGTATTTTCTGCTATGTTAACATATATATAGAGTTAATATTTTCAAAATAGTCCATACTTCTTGGACGTATACATCTATTCGTTGTATCTTAATATATCCATAATTATTTGGAATCCATATCTTGTTCTACACATTAAATTGTCTATACTTACTTCATAACTTTCAATCTATTTTCTGCTATGTTCACATATATATAGAGTTCTAACATGGTTTAAGGTATATTACCCTTAAAACTATGGTACACATAAACTATTACTTTCCTATATCACTCCTATCATATAAATGCAATACTTAAAAAGATTAAATAAGAAAAGTTCTCATGGAATTCCATCTCATTTGAATCTCCATTGTTTCCACGATTCAATCCCATAGTCAATTTCCACTACATAGTATTAATGACTACAACAACTATATTAAAGAGATAGATGAGGTGGATTGAATGCACTGTCTGCTAGTTTAAATGTCCCTTCATTGTTGTAGGTTAATGGCATATGAGTCAACCTTAACTAGCTTCGTGTCATAGCCACATAATCGCTAGCCATTCCTGCGTAGGTTGAATACACCAAATGTCTTTAACCACTAACGCTATTTAACACAACTTTAGGTGCTATCTCCAGTTTCAGATTCACTCAGATTGGCACCATTAATAAYAACSTACCACCTTATRAATATTGTACGTTCTATTAATCTCGGCCTGGGTTTGTGTTCTTACCCTACTCTCTTCCTCACCAAGCCCATTCCAAAGGAAAAATCATTGAGCCTAGCTTAGCCCCTTCCCCTCTCCATATTTCGTCTCTGGTTCCATTTATAACTTTGCAAAATACTCAAACTGCGGGTTTGTCTTCTTCCAGATTTGTTTTATCATCACAATAGTGGTATTATGCTTACAATTATGATTTGTTTTGTTCACAAATCCGTTTTCTATTTCATTCTAATCCTACCTCTTACTGATATTGTTGCATAGATAGATTTACCACGCCTTTTAAACCGTCAACAGGTAAAATATTTGGGCAGACTTGACATGCCACCGGTCTATCCATCTCAGTGTCATTGCAAAGTGAAATGGCTAACCTATGGACTTGTTTTCTTTTGGACATTCGCGGCTTCCATTACTATTCATTTTAGTAAAGCAATTTGTCTGTTATCCTGTATAGAGGCTTATAACAACGTTCCAATGGAAGGATACAAAAAACTTGATGGGTTTATTGGACAGCCACACACACGTAACGTGATTCCTTAACTTTAGAACAATTTCTTTAGATTACATTACATTCGTTAGTCCTTATATATATGAATATAACCTTTGGTTTGTTGCATAGAATCCTATTTACAAGATACAACCATTGTTTTCTCCAAGACAATAAGCCCAACGATGACAACGGAAAAAAGGAAAGGACTACTTTCCATGCGACGAAACTCACATAATCTCTCACTCTTCTCGAAGGTAAAGAGGTATCCGTTCTGTAGCTAACCACTCAAGGGTGCATAGTTGGACTATGCTCACGTTGAGCTAGTCTTGGTAACTCGTGGTTAAAAAAGTTTGATTATCCTTTCGGACTGTATAATTTAATACTTCAGCTCTCAATATTTAATATTATAACTTGGGTTCGTTCACTCCTGTACTGATAGGGTTTCTTTCTCACTATTAACATTTTATATATATAATAGCTTTCTTTACAATACTCACCATTTCCTCTTTAATGAGGTCGACGAGATATTATTTATAATGTTTCTATTTGATAGACAATTCACTCCCTTGCTTATTAGGATTATGATTTCTTATATTGTTTTTTTTTTATTAGTCTTATGTATATATTATTATCCTAATTTCTTTTTAATAAAGTAAATGTAATTTTTTTTTTCTATAATTCTATGTTAAAAGTTAAGTGGCCGTGATCTTAAAAATAACTTATTATTATTATTATTATTATCCTAATTCCTTTTTAATAAAAGGAAAGTAAATTCTTTCCCTTTAATTCTATCTTTAACATTTCACATTTAGGATTCTATACTTATGTTATAGATGTATAGGGTTTATTCTTTCTTGCGTTATCATTGCAGAGAAAATAGCTTTTATCTAGTATACAACAAAATAGTTTACAAAGAAAACACATATTCCGAGAAAAACCCATTATCATTAGTTCTTAGTTTACAACAAATAAATTTCGATGTTATTTCGATGTTTTTAATAACTATTTTTGTTTCACATCATCTAAATAAATATGTGAATAAATATGTGAATGGTTCAAAAAGTATTTATATTTTACTCAAGAAAGTAAATGTATGAGAACTTCTTTTTCTGCATTTGAAATATTTCTATATAAACAAAAAAAAATATTTACAATAAATTCTGATATATAAACTAAACATTTTAGTACTATGTTGCTCATATTTCAAAGAGGAAAGTTTTCCATTTATTTTTATCGCAACATTTTAGTACTATGTTGCTCATATTTCAAAGAGGAAAGTTTTCCATTTATTTTTATCGATTGCATTTAGAGTCATAAATAAACTTTTGCTATTTGAAACGAGAAATAGGAATTTGCTTGCACATTTTCTATGCTATGAGTAATGTCTCTTATCTACAATTTTTTTTATAAAATATAATTAAACTCATCTACTATTTACACATATTACTTATGTGTATCCAGAGTATAAACTTTTTAATTAACTATTATTGTAGATATTTATCACCATTAGTAACATGAATAAAACATAGTTAGAGACCAAAGCATCCAAATTACTTGTTCTTATCCCCAAGTCTAATTCTTTAATCCATAGGGAATAGAAATTCCAATAACCATCTCCAAGTAAATTCCATAACTTGACTTTTTCTCAGAAGTATCAAGTTCAATTTCCTGCACAAGTACTCAACAAGTCTTGTCTTCTCTATATTGGTTTCTCCTCTTATGTTACCAAGAAGAATAATAGATTGCCTAGGTCTTTCTTTTCAAGTTAGCCTCATACCTAACTCTAGGGAATCTTGACCTAACCTTTTGCTAGCTTGTTCCCTCACCTCCCACATCTTTGGGAGTAGGTTTACACTTGTTCTCATGGACAATATTTAACTTGGTGGTTTTTATCCTTTTTTTCGCTCTCCCACGGAATAAATAATTACTCTTTTGTAATTGAATTATCTCATGCATGCACTACATGTGATAAGAAGAACCTCAAGTAGGAGAGGGGATATTTTTTCTTACAACATGATTTTTGGATATTAAGAGAGAGTTAGGTGTTGAAAAAGAGCACCAAATCTATTGTGTAGGAGAATATCCATGAAAGGTTTGGGTTTATGATGAAAATGTGGGTTATGTGTCTAAAAATCAGTTTGTGTGCCTGTAAATAGGTTTTTATTCTATATTTTGTTTCCTGTAAAGGGTAAATTTCTCAAGAGACTTAAGGATGATGCTAAGTTTTCTTTCCCAACCCTGTGCATTGGAGCCCTAGAGGGAATTGAGAAGGCTTGAGGGACTCATGGTAGAGATGGGGGATCCCATTGTTTGGTCTGCAAATTCACGGGAATGCATGATTTTGGGCTACTAAGTATGGAGAGTGGATAGGAAAAAGGGTCAAACCTCCTTTTGTACTCATAGCCTCAATTCGGGGGTGGCTTTCTTTTTAGAGAAAATGAAAAAAAAAATTCTATGGTTGGTAGGAACATGCTTCATATATGCATCTAGTTGTTTTCCCCATAAAATGTAATGTAATCAACACCCATGATAATCCATTCTACCTCGAAACCCTCTCAAGAAAGATCTGAATACCACCTGGTGGCATACCTCGCATCATCAAATGAAAAATGATTTTCCGAGGTATTGTTATGAAATATAGCCATTTGTTGAGTACTTCCAAATTTGCCCTGTTGGATTGATTTCAATTTTTGGTTCCATTCTTTCCATTCAAGAAACATAAATCCAAAGCATGCAATTACCCACAACATGTTAAATCATAAAATAATTTCTTAACAACATCCCATGCACAACATTAACAAAAAACATGCATAGCATAAACACATCATCTCAGAGATAATATTAATACACAAAATAAGAAAAATATACAAGAAAACATAGAGAGAACTATATGCATGTCATTGATTAAACCATTCACTAACTATATGCATACCAAGTACATTCCTCCCAACCATAGACATTTTTGTTCCAAATATCCACCCCTGAGCTAGGGTTATGGATTCACAAGGATGGGTCCTAGGCCCATTCTACGCACAACAGCTAGATAACAAGAAATCATGTTTTCCAAACCACATATAAATCTTCCCTTTAATCATTCACAACCCAAAGAAATGAACCCCTTTCTCTTCCATGCATTTCCTCGAGATATTCCAATTTATTTTCAGTGCTCCAGTGCTATTGGTCAGGAATATCAATGTTGGAAACTCAAAAGATTCTCAGTTGTGAATAGTTCTACTCAACATTCCAATGCATTCAAGAACTTAGGAATTCATTCCTTTATAGAGTAATTAATAATTCCTCACATCCATATAGAAATGGCTCTCTACCCTCTAGTCATTTGTTTCCATGCCCATAACAACAACACAAAAATGAGGAAGAGTGAATGAGGAATTACCAAAACAATGAGTGAAAGAGTGGTTAGCTGCCAAACAATGTGAAAGAGGGTTTATATAATTACAGTAACCAAGAATCATATGGCCTCCCCAAGAAGCTCACATAACCATTTCTCCCAACTAAAACCAATATGGGTGAATAAAAATAATAATAAAAGACTTAGCCCCTTTACTCCCATCTCTTATGGAATCATATCCCCCTATTTCTTGTCATTGTTTGACCTTTCACCATATCTTCTCACCATCCTAAGTCACATTTACATAATAATCATAGTTCATAGGGGTCAAAAACATGGTGTTCCATAAACATATAAGTTATTTGTTTTATTTCATGTGTTTAATTCAGATGTGAATATGTTTTATGTACTAATTGAATTTTTTATATGGATTAATTATTTTTAATATTTTGTTAGTTTAATGAGGTTGTATGACATGTTTCATGCATGTATTGTTTAATTTGGAATTAGAATTTTGCTAAGTCATTTTTGTATTAACGTGACTTAGCAAGAAAGTTGGGTACATTACAAACTCGTATCATAGTAGAAAATGGTAGAAACGATACATAGCTTGGAGGCAAGGTATGTTACACCTCTAATAATATCATTTCATTCAACCTTTGGTGCTCATCAAACAATATCATGGATGACTAGATTAGGTTTAGGTTGTTCCATCACCCTCAATGATGTGGCCACTAAGTTGTATATTTATTAGCCTCCCAATACCCATAAAGCCTTTGAGTCCATCACCAAAACTTTTCTAACATTTTTTTGTATTCATCTTCACCATGATTTAGGAATTGAGAAACTAACTAACTTTTATCAAACTATTGCTACCAACATCACTAATCATATCCATGAGTGGCATAGACAACATGCTTTGTGTAAAGAAAAAAATAATGGTTGATTACTACTATAATGGTTTTTTAAATACTTACCTCCTCCTATATATGAATATGTGGCCATTAGTATGCCCAAAACTGAATAATAATCCATCCAAAAATCCCAACAATATGACCTAATCTATGCATAGTCATGATATTTGTATACCATTGTTCTCAATTCCCCTTGCTCTTTCTTTAGTGACTTGTCTACACCATGGAATCCCATTTTGTTGATGGTTTATTGGATCTATTTTGTAAATTAATATGTAAACTTTACCCATGGAAATAGTATGTATAATAGTCTATATTGTAGTGATAGTGTTTCATATGCCCCTTTTCTTATGGGGTGTCTCCCAATTCCTTATAGTTATCATGATCCTCCATAGGATATGTTGTGTTCCGCATATTAGGTAGGAAATAGTACATAGTATTTAAATCCTCCCACACATCAACATGTGCATGGTCATACTTGTAATAGTTCATCTTGTAGTGGGGATACCTTGAACGCATGTATCATTTTTATTGCCCTCCCCTAATAGCCTTAGTGCATTCATATATGGTATTTTAACACCAAGTAAATGTTGTTCAAGATACTCTATTTTGACATGGTCAAGTATATTCCTAGTAGAACATTCATAACCCCAGAAACTATAATAAGAAGAACAATAAAAAGAATAATAATAAGGGGAAGTAAAAGAAAAACATCCAAAACTAGAATCAAGGCAACCAAGGAAACCAAAATCATTCACCTAATAATGATAGAGTGAATCAAAATGTTTCGAAAAAGAATCAATATGGTAATGACCAATGAAAACAAGGGAATAACCATCAACTTAGATAATCATACCCATCAATATCCACTTATCTCTAATTTTCTTCAGTTAAAGGAGTCGACCAACAAAGCCATAGATACTCAAAATCATCCTATTGCTCCACCTAAACCACCTTCAACATTGAAACCTATTGTGTTTCAAAAACCCTTTTTATCAAAAGGGTTAGTGTCTACTCATCACGCATTTACCTTAACAATTTCCCCACAAGTGGATAATCCACCTTCAATCCATATTTACCTCAATACCATGTCCCAATCACTAAAATTTTGGGTAACCCTTCCACCTCTAGTGACATGAGGTTCAATAGAACTTCTGCTTGTAAGGAACATGGGTGATCTTAACCCCATCCATCATAAGACATAACCTTTAATTGAGACCAATACTTTAAATCATGTCTCCCATGAACCACCCCATTTCAAATATAGCTGGATAGCAATAACTTCTTGGTTGATCAATGTGTAGTGGATAATAACACCTCATCATGTACTATGTCCTATTCATCTTCGAAACATTTTATTTCTCTTAATCCTATTCCATCAACCACTGATTTATGATATTTTAATGGTAGGTAACGTCCCACCTTCAAGATCCTACCTAATATCCCTATTGATCTAGTGTGATAAGACTATATTAATTGATTCCATTGTCATGAATGGTCTAGTGGATTAGAATATCCTCCTTGTATGTAATCACATCTATGTCATGAATGTTATGGTGTCTTTACTCTTTCAGATCATGAAATTCCCTCATGAATGAAGCATCTTCGCCATTGATTAACTCTCATACTATTACCCCCCCTTAGTTTCACTTGAAAATATTTCACCTTCTAGTGTTCACACTATGCCCATGAATTATATCTCACTCTACTTGGAGGAATCCATGCCTATTTCCCCCCCGTGAGTGACAAAAGACATGCCTCCTCTCCTTCATCCTTCACTTACTATGAATAATTCTTGAAGGCCATGATATCCTTTGCTAGTACTAGGGATAACCTCCATTGATGTTCTCCTATTGATTTTGTGTAAGTGTGCACCTCCTCTAATGGTGGACCCTCTAATTCCATCTCCATGGGAGCTATCTATGCTCCCCCTAAAACAATACCACCTATTGTGCTTGACTAGGATTATTTGTCCCCATTACAAACCAAGAGTCCTTTGATGTTTCTCCCACATGATATGTTGTCAATTATTTTATGGCCTCAATCCCTAACATAGATTTTGTATCATCTTAGGAATATTATATACCTTTTCAAATCATCTTATGTGGATTTCAAACCATCAAATTCCTCTTCTTATAGATTTGGTACATTAAAATGGTTATTCGGTAGAAAATATTCCCTCCCTCTTCTTCTAATAATTTTTAGGGTAGTTCTTCTACCCAAATTGGTCCCATACGACCTCTCTCATGACACAAGCCAAACCCACATTGTTCTCCTTGTGGAAACTACCATGACACCCTCTTATGTTTAATGTTTCATAGTGTAACCTAATTATTTTCCCCATGGACTAGCTCAATAAATCCATTAAGGTACCATTAGTATGGAATCCCTTTCAATAGCATTATATTTATACCATTCTATACTATTTAGATATTTTTATCATTAATCATTTTTTATGCACTCGGTTTTATTTTCCTGACTGCAGGACATTATGTATGCTTCTATTTCTCACACATTATTCGTGGTTCCCCCTCAAGTATCTTCTATGCACTTTAAATTAGGTATAATAATTCCTTCTACTAGCATTGAATTTTATATTTATCCATGATACAGGTGGATATCAGTGGCCAACCACCTATTCTACTGGCTCAAAGAACATTTTTCATTTTGGCATTTTTTCCTAGTTTTTCGGTTCGTAAACTTTTGGGGTTGTTTTGAGGCTCTAAACAACATTTTTTTGGGCAGTGGAATTATCCAGAGTGTGACAACAACATTTGTGTTACTCTTATAGTTATTTCCAATGAGCTATCGTACACCTAAAAGAGAGATTGTATACAAACGTTATGACCCCGAGAAATTGATGTACCAACATACCCCATCGGGTCCCATACAAATTTTGGTTCTTCATCTCCTACAACTAGGTTTTTGGATGTTTAGGGTTTTCTCATTTATTATTTATGTTAAAAATTCCTTGGGATCCTCATTGTAACTATGTTCTTGCGAATCAGCGTAGTTGCCGCATCTCTTCTGAGAGATAAGTTGCCACCATTCAAGCAAGTTTGTTTCAGTCTGCATTTTAATAGTTTCAACATATTCTCTGTATTAATATAAGTGAGGTTTTAATATATCTCTATGTATTTATTTGTTATGGATCTATAATCCATTTTGTTCCATTTATAAATCTGGATCAGTGGTATCAGAGTAGTCTTCTCTTTATTTGTTTCTTTGTGCATGTCTCCAACGAGTTCAGGGTCCAAGGAGTTGGGAATCGAAGTGGTTGAGCCCTTGCAAGAAGGTTCCCGTTGATATTAATGGCCTCCCATGGTGGAATAAAAGAGATACAAAGGAGTAGGACATCCTTTTAAAGTGTTTCTCGAGGAATCCCTTGTGCAACAAAGAAACAATATGATGGGTAACTTTGCACAAATTATTCGACGATTTCCAATAGATGACGCATCTTCATCAAGAGGCCACATTGCCCCCTTCAAGGTACAAGTCAATTTTTATATCCTATTATTTGAAGGCCTAATCCAGGTGGACATCGGTGGCCAACCAACTATTCCACTATCTCAAAGAACAATTTTCATTTTGGCATTTGTTTCCTAGCTTTTCGAGTCCTAAACTTATGGGGTTGTTTTGAGGCCCTGAACAACATTTGTTTTGGCGTGACATAGTCACACTATGGGATTTAGCCAAAGTTTGATTAAAAAAATGTGTATTAATTAGATAGTTATTTCCAATGAGATATCATGCACCTAGAACAGAGATCGTATGCAAAAGTGATGACACGGGGAAGTTGATGTACCAACTTACCCCATTGGGGCCCACATGAATTTTGGCTCTTCATCTCCTAGATTTATTTTCTTTGGATGTTTAGGATTTTCTCATTTATTATTTATGTTAAAAATGGATTGGGAGCCTCATTGTAACCATATTCTTGCAAATGAGTGTAGCCGTCACATCTCTTAGAGATAAGCTTCCACCATTTGAGCAAGTTTGTTTCAGTCTGCATTTTTTAGTTTCATCATATTCTCTTTATTAATAGAATTCACATTTTATTGTATCTCTGTGTATTTATTTTCTATAAATATGTATTCCATTTTGTTCCATTTATAAATCTCAATCAGTCAAGCCTTTGAATTTTCCATAGGATCCATCCCATCTTGGCAAGTGGTCTAGCCAAACCACCCTTCCATTGACCCTTTCCCAACAATAGTACCTTACCACCATGTGTTGTACAAATTAGTAATCTTTATTATATTTTATGATCCCCAATGTATCATTATATTATTTTTCATCTGTCATGATGCTTTAAGAGTGGGAAAATTGGATGAACCGTCTTGTAAGGTAATTTTAATGTGAGGTCACAGTTTGGAAATTTGGGTTTTAAAGCCTTATGGAGTCATTTTGAGGCATCAAACATTATTTTTTTGTCTCAAAAATTTCTTACATTTAGCTTATAAACCTTTATGTTATTATACACATCAATATGTTTCCAATGGTGCAAAATTCATCCCAATCAGAACTCGTATGGAAAAGTTATGTCACTCGCAAGTTAAGATATTGTGTTAACCACCATGGTACGAGTGAATTCCATGTTAGCCCCCATTACTCATGCATATGGGGCTATGAAAATACATATTTTCAAAAATATTCTATAAGGTCTAGAACCTTATCACAATTCAAGGTCGAGGAAGTCAAAACCCTACCCCTAGATGACTATCAAGCAATGTTAAATATCGGGCCACAAGGAGGAGAAGGGGTTTCATTCTTTAGTATTGTATTTGTTCCATAATTGAGCATATCATCTAGGAGTGGTATTTTTAGAGAATAATAGAGGAGAGGTTTTGTAGTATCTATAAAGGTCATAGTGTCAAAGGCAACTCCATAGAGAGTGTTTTTTTCTGTGTACTTTCATTTGAAGAAAAGAGAGCAAAGTGGCCTCACCTTCTAGTTGGGTTTTATCCCATATTGGATTTCACAGGTTATATCTTGTGATTATTTGGGGATACTTTTTCAGTATTTATTTATGTTCTCTACATTTTTCATTTCCATTATTTCATACATTTTAAGAAGAAAACTAGTAACTAAAGAATCTCATATCTAAAGAAAATTAACCTTCACACAAAATATTTCAGTATCTTAGTAGATTTGTTGCAACGAGTTATCTAGTGGAATATCTATTGGATTTTACAAATCATTTTTTCACCCATGATATGACATCCTTATTCGTATTAGGAGTTTGTGTATTCTACATGTTAGAGAAGAGAAAATTTTAGGGGAGAAATTTCACCCATGGGTTAATTTTCCATGCTTTTTCCCAAAACAATATTCGACAATTTCCATTTTATCTAAAAATGATTTTCCCAAATTCCATAGAATAAAATCAATTGACCTTAAAAATCTCCAAAATTTGCATATTCCATAGAATAAAATCAGTTGACCTTAAAAATTGCCAAAATTTGCATATTCCATAGAATAAAATCAGTTGACCTATAAATCACCAAAGTCCATATTCTTGAGTATTTACTATCCATATGCATCAATATTTAGCCCTCATTTGTCCCTTGTTCACTGATTTTTCATTTGAACAACCTCTTTCTTAGTAATAGAACATTCCCCATGGAATGATTTCAATCTCTATCAGGTCATTCCCTTCTATTTGTTATGAAAAATGGAGTTCACGAGTTTATCATTTTTTACCTTCTCTTCGCATCCTAGAATTATTCATTAAGATTTTTTATAGTATCCCTTGTACCTCGTGCTAGGTTTCAAGGGTTCCCATCAGCCATGATTCCAACACACCTTCCCTTATCAACTTCAACATGTCTTTTATATGTTTTTTATCTAGACAGCGGTGTACTTTAGGATCGTTATTCCTCATTGATGAGTTAAGTTGGACCAAGTAGGGAGATCATCATTTATCCTTGACTTGGTTGTTTCCCATGTGCTCAAATCCAAATAATTACCATATGATTGATATTCATAAAATTGTTTATTTAGAGTTCCAAATGATTGTTTCGGACTCCTAAACATGTGTTAGTTGTATCAACACTCAATAGGGATTTTCCCTTGAATTAGCTCCCCACATGTTCTAGCTACAACATTTGTTTTCAAAGATATAGCTCTAGATATTTTTTGTAATTTGTATGTCATTTGATGTTGGTTCTTGTGGGTTCCTCCTATATTAAGTTTTCAAGGGATTTTCCAATATCAACAATAACACACTAATTCTAGGTGTAGTCTCACCATGTTCCATACCTTAGTCCCATTTTCGTCATTATTGGGTTACCTCACACCCATCTCAAAGAGACCTCTTTATTCTCATATTTGAAGTATCTCACATGCTCGATTGTAGCTCATTATTGCACCATTTTGATTCATACATTATCTTTAGTGATTCAACCTCAATTGAAGTTCCTCATGTGTTATTGGATTTATCTAGTAGTTTCTAGAGACATGAGTTTGAGATTCCCTTTTAATAGCTCACTTTAGATCATGGGGTCCCTTCCTATTTAGTAGGTATCCTCTAATTGTTTTGTTTCCCCTGGAGAAATGAGTTCCTATGTATTCAAATCATCTACATCCTTCACTATTATTCTATGTTTGAGCTGGCCCCTTGGTCCCACATTTGTATATAGGACTATTAATGTTATTGTATTATGAACTAGAACCACCTCACCATGATCCCATCTTATATTCTCTTGTGAGGTCACTTTCTCTCATTGGAATAGTTGATTGTTCGGTACAATCCCCCATTGGGTAAGCCAAGCTTGTTCCTATTGAGATCTAGTTTATTTATAGAATATGGTTATCTTGTTCCTCAGACACTCCATTGCCTCCATCATCCTTTCTTTTTCTTTCGTAAAGAAACGGTGATGTATTTCTATCATATGACTTTCTCCTAACCGCATACATCATGAATACATCATGCATTAGGGGAGAATCTATTTCCACCTTAAAATTTCTCACTTTTGCCACTTTGAGTAATTTTACCCAAATATCTTAGTTTTGTATGCATGGCCCTCATCCTCCAGTCCATTCCATCAATGTATGATATCAATATTGCTCAATTCAATGAATTCAACTTTTTGGTTTGACCAAAGAGTGTCGAACATAGTCATATAGCCAAAAAAGTGTCCTCCCATCATTGGTAATTGGAAAAAAATTGTACTCCGAGTATAGACAATTGGACAAAATGAGTGCATGTTCAACAAAAAAAAAGGACAAAAAAGTGTATTTCCTCAAATAGTACAATTTCGTAATTTTTTTCCATCCCAATCAATGCACGTGTTCCTTCGAAATAGCATGCTAGTTATGTCAAGACCTCATAAAAAACTAATTAATATTAGAAAAAATTATCTAGTCATATTTAATGACTATATCGAATAATATGTCTAGAGGGTTTTTTATGATACACCTATAAATAAAGTTATTTAGGTCACCCATTCATGCTCATTCTCTCTAAGTAAGATTATGTTGTTTGAAGACAAACAAAATTGTGAGAAAAATATTCTATTGATTCCACCTTCTTGTTTTGTGACTTCTTTGATAATCAAGGTTGTACTTGGAGTATACCAAGGAAGCAAAGGACCCATCCCAAGGAGGGACTTTGGATCCCATTGCCTTCATCAATATTTTCTACTAGGTGTTGTTTTATTTTTCATTCCATTGGATCAATAAAATGTTCATATTATTTATTTCCTTCTTCATGTTGAATGATGTTTCTTTTGAATAGTTGGATTTCATATTTGATGTGAGTTAGTGTTTAATTTAGGTGAACATCACCAAAGTTTGTAATTTTAGTTTCATTTATTAGTTGTTTGTTTTCCATCAAGTTAAATGGTTTTTGCTCACTCCTCTGATAAAAACCCACCAAGAGCCATCATTTTTTTCACAAAAGAACGTGCACCCATTTTTAATTTATTTGTTCTTTAGAAACACACATGATTTCATGTCATTTTTACTAAAAACGATGTTGAAATTATAGTTCCATGTTGAAATGCCCCTTGTGGAGCTTTAGAAAAGGCCAAAGCTACCTAAACATGAATTCATGTGCACTGTAGAAGCTTGCATGGTTTCCTAATAATAACAATGTGTGCTCATTCTTGTTGCAACGAAAAAGGGAAACAACATTGCCTACTCATATGTAATTTGATTATTTAGGCACTAATAATGTCTATAGTGCTCATCAAGGAATCACAAGGCCCTAGAAAAACACACAGGCCTTGAAGAGGGACTCTTCAACTTACAATTGAATATGAGAATCAATTAAATGCTTGAAAAAAAGAATGGGCCTTAGGACCTAGGCCATGGTCTAGTGATGAAAATTGGTGAATGACACTTTCTTTTAGGGATCAAAGTCCATGCATCAGAACCACGTGACCAAAAAATGAACAAAGAAAAATTCTTTAGTATATATGTGGGATATGGGAACTAATTTAAGGTTTAACAATCTAGGTATAGGCTTCGAAATGAACTCATGGTTCTAGGAAAAAAGCTAGAGGATTCGTCCCTAACACTTACTTTTATATTACTTGTGGGCCATACATAGGGCCACAAACCCATGCAACTTCCCTAAAGTGGGAATATTTACTCTATGAGTAGGTTTGGAAATAGATTTGAGAATTTTCACATTATGGATGGGCCTTGAGGCTTAGGGGATAGTCCAAAGATGAAAGCTCATGACTTAGGAAATAGAACATGCATTTCTAATGCTCATTGGTTATGCATGAGGCCTTAAACCACATCACATGCCATGCATATAGAATATTTCATCTATAAGAGGGGTGTGGTCACCAATTGAATGTTTTATGCACTAGGTATGGGTGTCATGTGCAAGGCCATTGTACGAAGATAAAATAAATAGAACTAAGCCTTCACGTGTTTCTTCTAAGGATTATGGTCTATTTGTAGAGCCCTACACCATCACATAGTCCTTGTAGCGGAAATCTAAGACATATCAAGTAGTTAAGCAGCTCCATTACATAATTTTATATTTGCATTTCGTAATTAAGTTTTCATTATCTTAGTGGGTTAGCTGAAGTGGTCCATTTCACAAAACAGGGCTCAGAAATCTCCTACCACAAGATCAAAGTTATATATACTGAGAGAGATACATATACACTTAAGCAAAGCTTAAAAAATTAAAAAAAAATTGATTATGTTAAGGCTCTCAAATAATACACTTATATGTAATTTCAAAATTCCTAGTTAATTTTTTTTAATCATTTTAAAATTTTTAAAAATAATTTTTTTAATAGTAAATAAATATTAGTAGGAAAGCATATATATATATATTATAAATCACCATCAAATTCGCTAAAATCACGCCCTTTGTAGAATTCAATTGCTACTAAATGTTACGGGAGACCAGTTGCACATAAAATGTAATCCAAAAGTTAGTATAAGTTTATGTTAATTTATACTAGTTGTACTTGCATAGGTGCATTGTTTCGAGCTCCAAAAGAGGAAAAAAAGCCTCGGTCAAAGTTTACTCTTTCCATTATTAGTTAGGAAGATATTGTTTTCCTTTTCCTTTCTCACATGCTTCTTTTATTCTATAAGTGTCACCGCCTTGAATTCTGATATGTCCATTTTTTAAAGTAATTTTATTGATTAAGGATTCCAGACAAAATTGTCTCCGAGTGGTGGGTACAACGAATTTTTCTTTTAATATTCTCACAAATAACAATGAAGACCCTTTAGTATTAAAGGATAATGAGTATTAGGTGATCTTGACCAATTTTAGCGGCGGACACTCATTGAAGGTAAAGGGTAATGAGTATTAGGTGATCTAGACCAATTTTAGCTGCGGACACTCATTGAACGTTGTATGGATGTATGAATTTATCAACTAGCACAGCCGCTATTTCGCGCCTGAGAACGCCGAAAGGGGATGTTTTAATTGTAGAAAACGTGGAACAGCTAAGGAAATAGGAGGTAGAGAATGGGCAGACAGTTGAAATCCGTGGCGAAAATGAAACGCGCAGATAGGTTAGGAAAGACAGAAAATGAAATGCACAGGCACCCAGAAAATGAAACGCTTAGACAGTTGAGGAAATTTAAATGGTAATTTGAAAGGTTAATCATTTAAACGTGGCAATCATATAGTGCTACAGTAATTTCTTAATACGATTAGGTAAATGTTAAAAAGTAAACATGGCAACGGATGCATTCAGAAATACAAGGAAGTTATGAAAAGTAAATCACATCCATTGATTTGGGAGGACGACCAAGAATATGCCAGCATCTTCAATTGTTAACCATTAGATTAGAATTTTAGATTAAAAGCTGATTAATTGTGCTCATTATCAATAGGTATACGCCTTTCGGCGTAATTAAAAAATGTGTGAGCCTGGACCCATTCCTATGGTTGAAGAGTTTTTGTCATGCATAATAATCGAAAAATTATAACTTTATCATTTCAGCCCAGACACTTGGAAATGGTTTCAAGTAAACTACGGCCTTAGTGGAATAATGACGATATTAATTAATTTGTTCCGTATTAGATGGAAAGAGAAGGTTGATGGACGAATGCAATAAATTTTAACATTGATTAGAAACATTCTACAAAACAAGTCTGCATGGCAGTAGAGTCCCTGTCAGGTTGGGATGGGAGTAAATGTGACATAGTACAGACACATGGCTAGAAAGTTGAAATACATTGAAATACTTTTATACATAGGAAATATGTACTTTTGTAATGGATCGCGGGTTGTCGTGCTGACGATATAAAAAAAGCAGCGACAATTCCACGATACAGAAATTGGGCCTCTGATGTTCTCTGTGATATAGAAATGGAGGAGTGCAATTGTGGACTATAGAAATTCATCACAAATAAAAAAATTATACATACAAAATATGTACTTGTATAAAGTACATATTTAGTTTTATACATACGAAATTTCTACTTTTATAAAGTATGGGGAAGATATTTTATAGAGGATGCAGGGAGCCCTCATTTCATACTTAGTCAGTTTTTGGATCACGAGTTCTCGTGTTGGTGGGTTCAAAATTGGGCCTCTGATGTTCCGTGGCCTACAAATAGTACCGACAGTTTCGTGATATACAAAATGACAGGCCGCGTTTAGTTTTCTTTAAAACTAAGGCTTTTCTTGGACAAAAATATATAGCATTGCCAAATTAGTTTTCTTTGCACACGTTTTATAGAACATGTAGGGAGTGGTCATTCCATACTTCGCCAGCTTTTGCATTGCGTGTATTGTCGAATCAGTTTTCTTTGTAATTTATCAAAAATTAATAATCTTTGTTACATGTTTCTGAAAATTAGCAGCTTCAAAATTGAGTCTTTGATGTTCTGTGGCCTACAAATAGCACCGACAGTTTCGTGATATACAAAATGATAGGCAGAGTTGTGGACTGTAGAAATTTACAAAAAATTAATGTCTGTTATACAATAGAATATCAATAACGTTTTCCCGAATTAGCTTGCTTTAAAACTAAGGCTTTTCTTGGAAAAAAAAGATATAGCATTGTTGAATTAGTTTTCTTTGTACATGTTTTATAGAGCATCCAGGGAGGGGTCATTCCATACTTCGCCAGTTTTTGGATCGCGCTTCTCGGGCTGGCGGTTTCAAAAATGGGTCTCTATTGTTTCGTGCCCTACAAACAACATCTAGAGTTTCGTGATATACAAATTGAGAAGCGGCATTGCAAACTATACAATACAAACTTATTATAAAATAAATAATGTCTGCTACATATCTTTGGAAATTACATCAACATTTAAAACATCAACGTCATTGAAGACCAGAAAATTAGCATACAATATGAGACAATAAATGTAGCATATCCGAATTAGTTTTATTTGGAACAAACAAGAAAGGTTCCTGGAAACCCAAAATTTAGTATACAATAAGGGCATTTTCGAATCAGTTTTCTTTGGAATTTATCAAAAATTAATAATGTCTGTTATATGTTTATGGAAATTTAAATGCGTTTGTCATATAGACTAGGATTGGGGCTCCCACGAACCATAAAAAGAAATAAGTACAAGAATTAGGAACATTGAAAGATGTGTGCGACGATAGAGAGGAAATCCTGAAAAGAAAAAATTGGAAGTTAAGTTAAGAGTGTTTGGTTACAGTTTTCTATTGAAAGAGAACATAAGTGGATTGATAAAGAAGAGAAGATGACAGCATAGAATTAAACTGGATTGATAAACAAAACAAGATGGTAGTATAAACTTACTATGAAGCCGATGCGTTTTTGTTGTTGTCATCGATGGGCATTGTAATCCTGTTGACCGGTTCTTGCCCTTCCTGGATGAGGCCATCCATTCTCTATTGGAACCATTCTTCGATGTCTCTTTTCATGGGAGCTGTGTTGGTTTCATCTCGAATTTCTATGTCGTAAAGGTCGTTTTCTAATTTCCTTAGATCCATTGAAATTCTATGCAGAGTCTGTTCAATTTCTTTATTGTGTGAGACATAGTCCAGTACCTAGCGCTCGTGCTCATCTAGACGATGTTCAAGTATGCTGTAAAACTTTTCAAAAAACAACCCCTTTAAAATATCAACTTGTTCCTTGAAGGCTTCTTTGGTGACTTACAAGGATTTGAAAATTAATTTAGGATCTTGAACCTCATTGGTAGTTTCGTCTAAGTCCAGCTGGAGCAGGCTTGTGAATAAATCTTCCTTTTCTGATATGACTTGTTTACATGACTTGACAATGAGCTGCAAGTTGTCAACTTTCTTTTGCTAGCATGCTTTTACTTTTTTGGTGTGCTTTGGCGAGGGGATTTTCTCCTATCTTCTTTTCAGTTCTAATGTGTTGTTGGCATATTTGGCAAAAGGGGCGAGTATCTAATCACATAAAAGATGTTCATTTTTTAAATTCATCTCCAATTGTTCCAGAAAACCATTGGCCTTCTTTCCAAAGGAAACTAAATTTTACGATGTTTCCCAGGCTTCAATAACTAACTGCATTCTTTTGTTGATGTTATTCTCTACAAAGTCTCTAGAGCATGCAAGGAGGGTAGAGGATACTTTCATCTTCGCTGCAGTGGTAGCATGCACGATTTTTGCCAAAGGACTAGCAAATTCTGGAGTTGGAAGGAAACCTGCTCAAATTCGTTGAGGCGTTGTTTCATATTGGCATTTTCTGTCTCAATTCCTCGAATGGAATCACGAAGAATGTCACCGGTTCCCTGGTGAAATTAGCAGATTTGGGACGACGACATTTCGCTAAAGTTAACTTCTGAACAAGATTTGCCTTTCCTGTTTGTTACATCTCTCTTTTCAATGACCAGACTTTTAGATTGGCTATCAAAAATAGCACTCTGGATTATGAAGGATTCATCTATGTCAAAAAAGTCCATGTTTGATATTTCCACCATGGATGACCCAATTTTCTGCATGTGCTCAGCTTCAATTTCAAGTTGCAGTTTTCCACTTTCAATTTGGGGTTCCTCTGCCTACCCTGCATTGTTTTTTCTCTTCTTCGCCAGTGGAATTTTGTGAGAACTATCAATATTTATGAAAGGAGGGTTCTTATCTCCTGCTCCATGCGAAGATTTTTGGGTTTCTATCTTACTGGGGTGGACCATCAAAGCTATGCTCTGTGATGTCGTGCTATTGGGAGTGCTAGCGGGGGACTGGGTACTCTTCTCACCGAACACTTTTCCATGTTCTCTTTACAATTCAGTGGCACTTTGCAATCTCTCTGCATCGCAATTGGCAAAAGCAGGATTGTTGCCGACACTGTTCCTGTCTTGGGTCAGGTGTGTATGGATAAAAGAAGTGTTAAAGCCAACACCCAGTAAATGTTCTCGAAAAATGCCATTAGGGTCGAACCCTTTTATCCTTTCAGCGTACGTTAGGTTCAATTTCTTGAAATGGGCAACAAACTCGTCAATCTTGTTGATGTTTCTGAACACAAAGTTTTTGAATTTCCAGGGTAGAGGAATGAACTATTTTTTTTTCTTGTCATGGAAAAAATGTAACCAGTGGTTGTATTTCCTTGTTATTTTTGCAACAAACATCTTGTCCGTGATGTGGCATGGAAGGAAGGTAGAATTTTAGTTAGAGACAAAGACCATGAGGAAACTGTGATTTTCCTTTTGCTCAAGTGTTCCCTTCCTGTTCAAAAAATTGGTTTCCTGGCCAGACATCCGCGGAGCATCCTTGCCTAACAATAAATCTTTGAAAACTGAGACAAATTCATTAAAAACTTCATAAAAACAATGGGAGGCCTTGTGTGTCCATAGTGCCTTATGCCAGAATGTTACTGGGTCGAATCCACAGTTTATTTTATTGGAAAGAGAAAGTTTTGGAAACATACAACAATACAGAATTGCAAAAATCAAGTAGGATGACATATAAAATTGATTTGATTCTTTGAATCGTGACAATTGGGAGCAGAGCTCAATCAAAATTAGCTTCTCCCAATCGAAAATGTATTTTTCCTTGACTGTGAAATAAAAAATATAAATAATTATATGGGAAATGCTTGTTGTGGATGCTTGTCCCGTTATTCTTGTAACCAGCCAAGCAATTTCCTCGAATGGATTTCTAAAGGAACTTACCTACAGCCTTGTGATATCTTCAGGAACTGTTGCCGGGTCTTCGAGGAAGTCTTCTAAGATGTCCAACCCATTATGATGTTTTTCTAGAAATTGTTTGCAGTCTTTTCCTCTGAACGTCAATGTTGGGTTCGACAATTTTAACATCTCGTGGAAGAACCGAGGTGACAAAGAAACAGGAGAATGGTCGTGCAATGGAATAATTCTTTGGCTTGGAATATATTTTTTGGCGCACCAAGAGGCCACCTCCTTAGAGTCAAAAACCTCAGGAATGCAGCTTGCACGAGCGATTCCAGAGGTCCAAATCACTTTGTTTTGGGCGGAACGAGATGAATAGTAAAAGAATGTCCTGGAACACTGAAATCTCTGGTCCTCTTGTGCGAACATATTTACTGTATCTCCACAAAACTGTTGTCAACCTAGTGCCATAAGTCTAGAAGAATGTTTATTTGTTACAGTCGATGAATGAAATGAAAATTTGGAAGGGATAATATAACCTTGCACAAATTTTGGTCGAAAGCGTGTGAATGGGAGATGTCCTCGAGACTTCCGTTGATTAATGACAATTTGGATGGCTGTTGCATGATGCTTTGTTAGCATTAAAAAGTACTAATTGCATACATAGAAATGCCAACACGTTGGATATTGCAATGAGTGATTAAGCATTGTAGATTTCTAGAGCGACCCAACATGAGGACGCATGTTGGAGATGAACAATCAGAAGGGACAAAATAAATCTTTGCACATCTTGGTTTAATGTGTAATAATGGGAGATCTCCTCGAGGTTTTCGATCATTAATGAAAATGTTGAGGGTTCCTGCATGGTCATCTGTTAGCATGAAATGTTTCTAATTGCATAGTAGGAAAGTACATAGGTCGCGGGCAGGGGAAAAAAGACAGCTACAAAATAGGCTTGCAACGTACAAGCGTTGAGGGTGAGGGCGCGAGGGTCAAATTGTATGTCTCGGAACTTTTTGAGTACAATACGCGTAACAGCGAAGAGGAAATGGTAGGACAGCCGAAAGCACAGGAATTTAGTGGGGATGGAAGGAAGCGAGAGATAGTTTGAAACATTTGTGAGCAGTGGTAGAGTGACCGCACTGGAATTGTAGATTTCATGAACCTAGCAACAGGAGAATCCAAAACAGGTTGAGAAGGTGTCTACAAAGGAGGTGAGGTCCGAACCTTCTAATTGTATCACTCCGAACATTTGAATGCATAATCTATAACATGGAAGAGAAGACGATGTCGGAATTCGGTGGTCAATTTGTATATTGCAGAGAGTGCAATCCCAACTGTTTCATACCTCTGTGTCCAGTTGTCAGTACTAAGAGTTAATTTGGTATTCAAAATAATTTTTTAGATAATGTTAGATAGTTCATAGGGACTAGCATCCGTAAACAATGGAAATCTCCACCCCACCAGTCCTGCATTCCGTGTGTCAATTTGTATATCGCGGAACTACGAGCACTGTTTGGAGGACATAAAACAATGAAAGTGCAATGTTTAGTCAGCCACTCCGTAGGTTCAATTGTCAATTTGTATATTGCAGAATTGTGGGTGCTATTTGTAGGCCACGAAACAATGGAGGTTCAAGTTTGAACCTGCCTGCCCGAGAACCCACGATCCAAAATGTCGCTAGATATCGAATGTGAAATTTGTACATGATCTATAAAATATCATGGGAATTAGTACATGCTCTATAAGATATCATGTGCATATTTTATAGTCCCATAATACACGGGAAGAAAAAAAAGGGAAAAAGAATAGAGTAGTTAGCAGTGGAATTGTAGATCACAGAAATTTAGAGTGGAATATGTATATAATGGAAAAACATCGAAAGCATCAAAAGAAACATTGGTCGGTCGGATTCGTTGTCTGATTATATAAATGGAGATAAACATATCTCAACCCGCCAATGCTGGAGCTGCATATTTCGTGAATTGGGAAACAGGAGGATGCAAAACAGGCTGCGAAAGTGTCTGCAAAGGAGGCGAGGCCTGAACCTTCTAATTGTATCGCTCTGAAAATTGGAATGCATAATCTGTAACATGGAAGAGAAGACGATGTTAGAATCTGGTAGTCAATTTGTATATTGTTGAGAGTGCAATCCCAACTGATTCGTAACTTTGTGTCCAGTTCTCACTACTAAGATCTATTTTAGTATTCAAAATATTTTTTAGATACTGTTATACAGGGAAAAAATAAAAACTAAAATAATTTTTTAGATACCGTTATATGCTTCATAGGGATTAGCATCTGTAAATAATGGAAATCTCCACCTCGCTGGTCCTGCACTCCGTCTGTCAATTTCTATATCGCGGAACTAGGAGTGTTGTTTGGAGGACACAGAACAATAGCAATGCAATGTTGACCTATCCAATCCGTAGGTGCACTTGTCAATTTGTATATCGTAGAACTCAGGGTGCTATTTGTAGGGCACGAAACATCGGAGGCCCAATTTTGAGCCCACCTGCCTGACCGAGAACCCGCGATACAAAATGTCATTAGGTATGGAATGCGAAATTTGTACATGTTCTATAAAATATCATGTCCATATTTTATAGTCCCATAATACAGAGGAACAAAATAAGGGAAAAAGGACGGAGAAGTTCGCAGTGGAATTCTAGATAATACACAGGAAGAAGAGAAGGGAAAAAGAACCAAGTATCTTGTAGAAGAACATCTAGTGTTTTCTTATTCATGCAAATGCTTGTGAATGCTTGCTGAGTTCTCACAAGTTAACAAATAAAGTGCAGATCACAGAAGTATCTTTCGTACCACTGTGTCCACTTGCCACTAATATGAGCATTATTGATGTATATGAGGAAGGATGTGAGGTTGATGGGGATGGAAAGAATCAACAGATACTTTGAACAGACTTAATGTATTCAAGGAACCCGTGGTGGAATTGTAGATCACAGATGTTTTGAGTGCAAGATGTATATAGCGGAACGATAAGCAACTCATTTCGCAAGCGGCATCGCCGCAGCAGTGGGCATAAAATTGGCTAAGTATGAAAATGAATAGTGGTCGGTCGAATCCGTCGTGCAAAGATATAGATGGAGATGTTAAGGCATGAATTGCAGATCATGGAAGTATCTTTCGTACCACTGTGTCCACTTGTCACTGGTAAGACCATTGTTGATATATGTCAGGAAGGACGCGAAGTTGCTAGGTATGCATATTAGCAACAGATACTTTGAATGAAGTTAATGTATACAAGGAACCCACGATAGAATTGTAGATCACATATTTTTTAGTGCAAGGTGTATATAGCGGAACAATAAGCAGCTGGGCTCACAAGCGCTAGCCCCGCAGCAACCGGCATAAAATTGGCTAAGTATGGAATGGAACAACGGTCGGAATCCATCTTGCGAGGATATAGATGGAGATGAAGGCATGTCATCCCGTTGTACATAGAAACATGACTAAGTATAAAACCAAAAAGCCATAATGAACGGGAAAAGAAAAATGGGAAAAGAGATAAGTATCTGAGAGTCGAGAAAACCTTTTTTTTCCGTTTATTAATGGAAATGTTTTCGAACCTCTGCTGGCTTCTCACTAGTAAAAGCATTAAGTGCACATCACTGAAGTTCTTTGCCTGCAACATGTATATGATGAAACAGGGGACATAGGTGCTGGATATCATGAACTCGGGGCCTGGTGTCCATATAACTAGCTAAGTATTGGCCAAGACGAAGTTTTGATATCTATTTCAATAGTATTCATACTAGTATCTATCAATGGAGAAATTTTTCATATTTATCTGAATAGTATTCATACTAATATATATTAATGGATTGTTTCTGTTTCAAATGAAAATGATCTCCCAATTTGCAAGATGTTCTTTGGCTCGCAAATTTCGTTGAAACCAGGAAAATTTTGACTGCAAGTTGTACTTAGCGCAACAAGGAACATGAATTTGCATTGTGGTATCAACGACATAAATTCCTTATCATCTATTCATCTTGTATTCGTTGTAATGACATCACCAAACGATGGCTCTCCATAAACATAAATATCTAAATTAAATTAAAGGCAATAAATTTTTTTTGTGACTTTAAGTAATTAAAGAATAAATTGCAAACTACGAAACTCCTAGGCTGGAAGATGTATATGACAGAACACTGGATATATTTGTTTAATATCACAAACCCAAACATAACTGCCTAAGATTTGCCAAAGAGGAAGTTTTTTGTATTTTTTCCAATAGTATTGATATTAGTATATATGCACAGATGTTATCAAATAGAACAAGCTGCAATTTATCCAACATACTTCACAGGAACATTGCGTCAACAATTGAGCTTCCTTGCTGTAACTCATGAATTCATTCCATTTACAGAACCCAAAGAATGGGAGCAGAACGGGCCCTCCAATTTCTTTCTTTAAATATAGAGCCGACGCCACATAAGTATGGCCTATGAAAAAGTATTTTTAAATGTAAAATGTAAAGAAAGAACAGACCAGGTTTTATTTAGATTGAAGTAGTGAGAAGCACAAAGGAAAGCTTGTCCTTCATGTTTAACGACACAGGGGAAGAAGGTACAAAATAAAATTGAAACAAATACCAGAAATTGGAAAATACTATTAAGAAATAAACCAAAATTATTTTATATTCAAATAAGATGTGCTACAAAATACACTTGAGGCTATTTGTGACAATGATTGTGATTTCGCCTGTCATCGTCCAATTAAAGATTTGTACATTGATGAATCTTTTTCACACTTTTCTTGACGTTCAAACTCTTTATTCGTAAAAAATGAGTTGAATATAATTTTGGGTTTTGTACTTAATTGGTGTTGCGAAGTACATCTATCCTAGTTTTTTGAATACCTTGTTTCTTCTAGATATGGCCTTCTTGCAATGGTTGCTTATTCAACATTCCATTCTTTGTCAAGTATTAATTTCCTTCTGTCGTCGAAAAGTTGGGATCTAAGGTGTTTTCTTTGCAATGTTTCTGAGCATTCACATCTGAGACAACTTAGAAATGTGATTCAGGTTGATTTCAAAGTGAACGGAGTCGTTTTATGTCACAACAGTTAAGTGATGCAGGAGCATCTCTCCATGCAGCCAGCCAGTCACGTCAGTGCGCACTCATTCAGGGCTGAAAGGGAGGCGCAGCCTCATTTTTGAATTTGTATTGAATGTAATTTAATGTGCTTAGGCTGTTGAGCTAGGAAAGCCATGCCTTTGCACAGGCATTAGATAGGAGCGGCCTTTATTGTAGATTGGCTGAGATCTAGGTCCGATTCTGGACTAGACAGCCCCATTCATTTTAATTGAATAGGGTAGGTGTACCTGGAGGAAAGCGCTGAGAGCACCTCAGGTAAAAGAGATAGGGAGATCTCATTTTGGAGAGAGGAGAAGTACATGTAGATAGAATGCATGTAGAGCGGAGGAGAGCTCGAGAACACCTTGTAAAAATACAGGCATTTTGCCAATTGTTAATATATGAACAGAGAGCAGTTTTTCCTGCATGATATTCTGTTTATGTGTGTGCCTGTAAGTGTTTTCCTTATGCTGTAATTATATGTTGTTATCATGTACTTGCAGGGAGTGTGTTTGATTTCAGGTTCGAGAGGTCTTTGAGGTTTCATGTCATGAGGGCGTGACAGAGTGTTGAGACTCTGAATACCAGTGCACAGGAGGATGCACCTCTGAACTCGTGAGGAGTCAGACGGAGACGTGCTGAGGGCACAGGACTGAAGTCATCACCTTATATAGAAGAAAGACTTTTGGGGTTGCTGAACACCTCAATAGTCAAGGCAGTGTAACTGAGACACTGTTGTGGACAGAACCTTTACTGAGAAGTTCTGTAGGAGCTCTATCAAGAGGGTATTGAGCGTGCACCGTGGAAAGAACTCTGTTGTGAGTTCAGAAAGACCAGAATTCTGTGAGGATTCTTAGGGGCTCCATCTGGAGGACATCGAGCGAAGGGTGCAAGGGCACAGGAGAAAGTATGACTGTAGGGTGTTCTGTAGCTGAGATACTCCGTCAGGAGGGCATTGAGAGGGTGCGCAGATAGCGGAGAGGAAGGAACTCCGTGAGTTCTATTATCTGAAGGAAGCATCCACTGAGGGAGCTTTTACTGGGTTACTGAATACCCAGAGTACTCAGCAATAGGTTGCTTGAGCAAGGAGCCAGGAAGGCATTGATATTATCCATCTGAGGGAGAAGAAGGATCAAATCCCCCCAAGGGGTCTGAGTGTTTGTGGAAGTTCAGGACAGATAGCGCTTTGCGCGCGAAGACTCTGTAGGAGTGCAGGAGCCAAAGAATCCCGTGAGGATTCAAAGGGCAGAAGCTCTGGAAGGATAGCGTTTTCATACGCGCAGGCGAGACCCAAGTCGAGGGGTTCATAGGGCAGAAAGGACGCAAAGGTCCAAGCCTTTGGGAACGAAGAATTCTTCCAAGTCTGGGAAGAAACCACAGGAAGCTCGAGGGAGCACAACAACCGTCGGATCTCAAGACGAAATCCCGGGGATCGTTGGATCATGGAGAAGCTGCAAGGAGTTAAACCCTTGGGCGCAGGAGAGAACCGGCCATCGAAATCCGGAGCATCGGAGTTTCGGCATTCAGGGTTTCCAACAGCCAGGAAACTTTGCATCATAGATCTGCGATCCGCGAAGTCCCGAAGTGACGTGGCATCGTGAGCCCGAAGGACAGTGGAATACAGGTGGCATATTCGTGGGGGAAATCAGCACTTCGGCACTCGGGGTTTCGGCCTTCACAAGTGCATGAGAACGTGCATGCAGGGTTCGTGATATCGCGAGACCCGAATTCTCGAGATAGTAGCCGGGAGATCAACAGGGTGTCCTGTGGGTAACAGAAGATCCCGATACGGGATTAGACAAGCATTGAAGCTCGTCGGGCCGAGTTTAGTGAAGGTCCTGGTGAGAGCAGGGTGGAACCATGAGGGTTTAGAGTCATCGCTCTGCGCCAGAGTAGTATCAGAGCCGGAGATCTTGTCTGTATATTTCAGGCAAGAGGAGAGCAGGAGAAAAAGGAAAAGCACTCTGATACTCACGACTTGCGTCAAGTGGTATCAGAGCGGGATTTCATCTGTATATTGCAGGTGAAGGAAGACAGGGTCGCTGAGAACTCTGTAGGGACTTGCTTGTCGGGGGTAGCAGTCCGTAGACAGTTAGAGGGAGACTGTAGAAGGAAGATGAGCACTCAGGATTGCAGGAGTGACAGCAGCAGCAGGGTTTCCAGGGAGGCAGACAGAGACGGCGCCATGGTTACTGAAGACCATAGGCATGCTGGGAGGAAGAAAAGCAAGGAAGAAAAGCTTGTCGAATGGGATGAATAAGAGACTAGAAAGATCTATGAATTAAAAGTAGACATAAAGAAGATGGAACTGCGGATGTGGCAGGACAAAAGGAGGAGACGACTGCGTGAATTGCCAATGAAGAAGGCAAAAGTGAAATGGCCAGTCAAGCAGCTGATGGTCATAAGACAGCGTAGGATGTTAAAAAGATGGATGAGGTATGCTGAGAACCTCAGGGCCACAGAAGACAAGATGATCTGTTACTGTTGGCCAGAGACAGGAAAAAGTCTCGATGGTGATGATGATGATGATGATTGGAATGAATTGGAATCAGCTGATGGTTTCAAATGCTGTCGGTTGGGCAGAAAAGAAGAAATTCTAGTTTTCCAGGAGGGCAACGAATTGGGATCAGTTGAGGATCTCAAGGACTGTCGTGAGGGCAGCCAGGGAATTTCAAATTGTCAGTTGGGCAGGGGAACCGAAATGAGATCGACTGAGGATCTGAAAGACTGTCGTGAGGACAGCCAGGAAACTTTGCATTGCCAGCTGGGCGATGAAAGGAGATCAGGTGAAGATCTCTAAGACTGCCAAGAGGGCAGCGAAAGCGTACTAAGCTGCCTGGAGGGAAGAGATGAAAAATTGAGACTGTCTGAGAGTCTCTTGGACTCAAGGGAGAGTTCAATTCAGCAAAGGTTGTTGATGAAGATGGGATCGGTTGATCTCATAATCTACCAGGGAAGCAGCAGTGGAAGCATCCCATATGGCCAGATGGGCAGGGATGACTTGAGAAGTCAGATTCAGCCAGGAGAGCTGACAGAGCATATAAGCTCGCAAGAAGATCAACAGATGAAGCTAACAGGAGAGGAGGAACATCAGGGTGATATACTGATGATTGGGGGAATTGAAATATTCCTGCCATTTGCCCAGGAGGAGGCAGAAAATTATGTTCAAAATGCAACAACAGCAGGGGAACAATCACAGTTAATGATGACTGTCAAAGAAGAAGAAGAATTGGAGCAGGTATCTGAGACTGCCCAAGCGGATGAAGAGAAGAATGAGTGTTCTGAGGAACAACTCAATGATTTCAGCCAGCAAGCTGAAAGAGATGTAGCACTGAGGCTAACAGCAGCAAAATAAAAATAAGAAGATGAGCATTCTAAGGAATGGCTCGACATATTCAGCATTGTAGCTGAAAAGACTGCAACATGGGAGTTTGTAGCAGAAGGTGAAGAGAATGAGCATTTCGAGGAATGTCTCAATGAATTCAGCCAGGAAGCTGAGAGAGCTGCAGCACTGAAGCTGACAGCCGAAGAAGCCGAAAAGGAAGAGGAGCATTCTGAGGAATGGCTTAGCATTTTCAGCCATGAAGTTGAAAACAATGCAACAGGGGAGGTTGCAGAAGCAGAAGAAGGAGACACAGACAGCATATGTCTTGCTGAGATGTGGGAGCAGATTGAAGCCCTAGAAGATAGGGTGAAAGTGCAGGGCATGCACATCCAACATGTGAGGTTGGAGACAGATGAAGGCATGGGAGATCATGATGATCTTCCAAATGGCCAAAATTTTTTGCAGCTGGGGAGACTGCAAAAACGAAACCAACCACTGGAACAGCTGGATGAGGTGATCATGGAGATCATGGAGCTGATGTCGAAGTTAGCAGATACTACTAGCGAGGAGCAGCTGGGCAGAAGGAAAGCAGCAGCAGCAGCACAGCAGAAGCAGCAACAGCAGCAGAATGGAGCAGAGGGAAAGCTCCAAAGACTTGTTTGGGACCCAGGTGGATTCAAACAACTACTGGGGAAGCTCATGAGCAGGAGCTCATGATTTTTGCAGCTGTGGAGTATGATGCAGGAGCATCTCTCCATGCAGCCAGCTAGTCACGTCAGCGCGCACTCATTCAGGGCTGAAAGGGAGGCGCAGCCTCATTTTTGAATTTGTATTGAAAGTAATTTAATGTGCTTAGGCTGTTGAGCCAGGAAAGCCATGCCTTTGCACAGGCATTAGATAGGATCGGCCTTTATTGTAGATTGGCTGAGATCTAGGTCTGAGTCTGGACTAGACAACCCCATTCATTTTAATTGAATAGGGTAGGTGTACCTGGAGGAAAGCGCTGAGAGCACCTCAGGTAAAAGAGATAGGGAGATCTCATTTTGGAGAGAGGAGAAGTACATGTAGATAGAATGCATGTAGAGCGGAGGAGAGATCGAGAACACCTTGTAAAAATACAGGCATTTTGCCAATTGTTAATATATGAACAGAGAGCAGTTTTTCCTGCATGATATTTTGTTTATGTGTGTGCCTGTAAGTGTTTTCCTTATGCTGTAATTATATGTTGTTATCATGTACTTGCAGGGAGTGTGTTTGATTTCAGGTTCGAGAGGTCTTTGAGGTTTCATGTCATGAGGGCGTGACAGAGTGTTGAGACTCTGAATACCAGTGCACGGGAGGATGCACTTCTGAACTCGTGAGGAGTCAGACGGAGACGTGCTGAGGGCACAGGACTGAAGTCATCAGCTTATATAGAAGAAAGACTTTTGGGGTTGTTGAACACCTCAATAGTCAAGGCAGTGTAACTGAGACACTGTTGTGGACAGAACCTTTACTGAGAAGTTCTGTAGGAGCTCTATCAAGAGGGTATTGAGCATGCACCGTGGAAAGAACTCTGCTGTGAGTTCAGAAAGACCAGAATTCTGTGAGGATTCTGAGGGCCTCCGTCTGGAGGACGTCGAACGAAGGGTGCAAGGGCACAAGAGAAAGTATGACTGTAGGGTGTTCTGTAGCAGAGATACTCTGCCAGGATGGCGTTGAGAGGGTGCGCAGATAGCGGAGAGGAAGGAACTTCGTGAGTTCTACTATCTGAAGGAAGCATCGACTGAGGGAGCTTTTACTGGGTTACTGAATACCCAGAGTACTCAGCAATAGGTTGCTTGAGCAAGGAGCCAGGAAGGCATTGATATTCTGAGGGAGAAGAAGGATCAAATCCCCCCAAGGGGTCTGAGTGTTTGTGGAAGTTCAGGACAGATAGCGCTTTGCGCGCGAAGACTCTGCAGGAGTGCAGGAGCCAAAGAATCCTGTGAGGATTCAAAGGGCAGAAGCTCTGGAAGGATAGCGTTTTCATACGCGCAGGCGAGACCCAAGTCGAGGGGTTCGCAGGGCAAAAAGGACGCAAAGGTCCAAGCCTTTGGGAACGAAGAATTCTTCCAAGTCTGGGAAGAAACCACAGGAAGCTCGAGGGAGCACAACAACCGTCAGATCTCAAGATGAAATCCCGGGGATCGTTGGATCATGGAGAAGCTGCAAGGAGTTTAACCCTTGGGCGCATGAGAAAACCGACCATCGAAATCCGTAGCATCGGAGTTTCGGCATTCGGGGTTTCTAGCAGCCAGGGAACTTTGCATCATAGATCTGCGATCCGCGAAGTCCCAAAGTGACGTGGCATCGTGAGCCCATAGGACAGTGGAATACAGGTGGCGTATTCGCAGGGGAAATCAGCACTTCGGCACTCGGGGTTTCGGCCTTCGCAAGTGCACGAGAACGTGCATGCAGGGTTCGCGATATCGCGAGACCCGAATTCCCAAGATAGTAGCCGGGAGATCAACAGGGTGTCCTGTGGGTAACAGAAGATCCCGATACGGGATTAGACAAGCATTGAAGCTCGTCGGGCCGAGTTTAGTGAAGGTCCTGGTGAGAGCAGGGTGGAACCGTGAGGGTTTAGAGTCATCGCTCTGCGTCATTAAGGCAAGGGAAAAAAATTCAAGTATATAGTGACTGGTATTCTCGCTGTACTCGATCGTCTGTTTGGTTGAGAAGCCTTCTTGAGGATTTGTATGTGGAACTTCTTTGCTTTATTATAGTAAATTTGAAGAAACATCCATCCTAGATGCAAAATGAAAATATGTTGAGGTACATAAATTCTTCGGTTAGCTCAGGTGTGGCAAGTGCATCAAATGCTGCAAAATGCACCAGAATGCATCAGAATATATCTTTCCTTATAGAGAGCGAGGTATGGCATCCCACAGAAAGGTCTCGAATGTTCAGAGGTGACACCTAATATGTGGACTCTGTAACTACATCCAGAGGAAACCGAGAAAACTTTGACAAAGAACATGGATTTCTGTCAAGTCGACTACTAGAGCCACATGCAGGTCATCAAAGTATGAGAAAGACAAATACTTGTGCGATCTCTACAATTCGATACAGTGGCCAAATTTGTGTTGTTGGAAGAAGCTATATACTTAAACGAAGAACTATCTTGCAGGTGACCTAAAAATCCATTACAATTCTGAGCAATAAAACAAAGAAGTTCAACCAACAAATTTCCAGGCAGCCTTTTCAACC
Source organism: Picea engelmannii (assembly GCA_009831015.1). Taxonomy (NCBI): domain Eukaryota; kingdom Viridiplantae; phylum Streptophyta; class Pinopsida; order Pinales; family Pinaceae; genus Picea; species Picea engelmannii. Next base: position 380,068 of record ML801794.1, read on the forward strand.
AACCAAAGCATCGAACACAGGGAGAATACCAAACATACTTGTTCTTTTTTTTTTCGTCCTCTCTGAGTTTCTCTTGTATAACAGACATTTTTTTTACTCAAAGCTCACGTCACATAAAACTAGTCTCTCTTCTTTCATCTGCCCCTCGATCACATCTCTAAGTTGTCTTACATGTCCATGATGAGGAACATTAGAACGAAGGCACCCTAAACCGCAACTCTTTGATCATAGAGAGAAATGGCAATAAGTATTTAAAATAAAGGTTGGATGGTCCTCCATACATTTTGTGTTGATTCCTTTTAATGACAGATGATCTTGATATTTTTCATTATTCATGCCAATCTTTTTGAATATGTACACTGAATAGTGACTAGAAGCACGTATTAAAATTCCCATATCCGAGCAGATTCTCAAATTTGACATCTGAGATATGCACAATATTAAAGAGGGACATGACGTGAAGGCCTATGTAGGTCACACGTTCGTGAACTATGCTGAATATTTTAAGAAAACTAAAATTGCACCAGAAAAAAAAATAAAATAAAAAGTATTTTCGCCAATTCAAAATGCAGGCAAAAAGAAATTACCAGATCCCATAATATTCGGTTGTCTATTCATTTTAATGGTAGATGTCCTCGAGCGTTCCAGTTATTAAAGCCCATCATTTTGAAATGCACAATATTAAAGAGGGACATGATCTGAAGGCCCCTGTGGGCGATACATTCGTGAACTATGCTGAAGCTTTTAAGAAAACTAGAACTGTAGAAACAAAAAAAAAAAACCACTATTTTCACAACTTCAAAATGCAAGGAAAAATAAATTGCTAAATCCCACAATATTCGCCTGACTATTCATTTTAATGGGAAATGTCCTCGAGATTTTCAGTTATTAAATCCCATCATTTTGAAATGCGCAATATTAAAGAGGGACATGACGTCAAGCCCTCTGTGGGCGACACCTTCGTGAACTATGTTGAAGATTTTAAGAAAAACTAAAACTGCAGAAGCAAAAAAAAAAAAATTCACAAATTCAAAATGCTGAAAAAATGCACTTTCATAGGTAAGGCACTTTAGTACTCAATGTTCTTCAAATTCAATGAAATTTTTATTATTTTAGTAAAGGGGAAACAACATCTGACAACCTAGAAGGAAAGCCATATATGATGGACAACTCATTGGCAGAAGCCATAGCGAGAATGAAAATTGAATATCTAATAACCGCGGAACTACGTTGCGTTTGAGTCTTCATCTTTCCCTGCCTATTCAAAATAAAAGACAAGCAAGGGTTGAATATTAGCCTGTCTATTTATTTTAATGGGAAATGTCCTCAAGCTTTCAAGTTATTAAAGCCCATCTTTTCGAACCTGTCTAGTCGATTTTGACTTTTGAAATCATATTTAATGTGTATTAGGAAGCACTGAATGTAGTGGGGATGGAGCCCTATGTAACAAACGTTACTACTATTTTTCTTTTTTTGTCGACGAGCGTATGTAGAACGTACGTAAAGAAAAGTAATTTGAGAATTCTATTTTTTTTGCACATGATCCCTTGAAATTCAAATAGTCCGCAAGTCCGATTGTTTATTTGTGTATCACAGAACTATCTGTGCTATTTGTACGACACAAAACAAGAGTGGCCGAAGTTAGAGCCCTCCAGCCTGAGAACCCGCGATCCAAAAAATTCTTACTATTTTTTTTGTGTGTTTTTTTGTCCACTAGGGTATGTAAAACAATGTACGTGTAAAGTAAACTATTTCAACAATGCTAATTTTTTTGGACATGACGACCTTCAAATTCAAATAGTCCGCAAGTCCAATGGTCAATTTGTATATCGAGGAACTCTCCGATTCTCAATTTTCAGCCGCCCACCCCGAGAACCTGCGATGCAAAAACTGGATAAGTATGGGATGAGGGCTCTGTGCATGCTTTATATATCTACTTTACAAAATTACATATTTCCTTTGTTTAATTTATGCTGTCCAGGAAACCTATAATTTGATAAATTTCAATGTCTTCTATCCAGGAGCCCTTCCTTTAAAGAAAACTAATTCGGAAATGCTAATGTATACATCATAGTTCGAGACCACCTATCTGCCAAGCTGCATCCATAAAACTGGGTAACTATGCAACCAAACGACAATTGGTCAGAATGATCGCGGAACTCTCCGTGATATTTTTAGGGCACGGAAGAACAGAAGCCCAATTTTCAGCCTGCCACCCTGAGAACCCGTGATCATTAACCTATGTTGTTCAGGAAACCTATAACTTTGTAAATTGCTTTCTCTTCTATCTAGGAGGTTTCTTTTAAAAGAAAACTAATTCGGGAAAGCTAGTGTATAGATCACACACGACCTGCCATAGGATGCAACTGAACTGCAATTGCTTGGAATGACCATAGAAGCGCAAGAAAGTAGAGTCAAATGCAGTTTACAACAAGAAAGTAAAAGGGAGAGAATAATTATATCTCCCAAACAACAAAAGGCAATTTCATAACTATTAAACCATAGTAACACAAAATCCATGGAAAAAGCATCGACAACTATGAAATATATTTTGAGCTCGACAAAATCTACTTCAAAGCGTAACATATGCAATTGACATCATCCGCAATTATTTACTCTGTTATTTTATCTTAATAAGCCCAATTTTCAGCCCGCTAGCCCCAGAAGTCGCGATCATTAACCTATGTTGTCCAGGAAACCTATAATTTCATAAATTTCATTCTCTTTTGTTCAGGAGGCCTTATTTTAAAGAAAACTAATTCGACAAAGCTAATGTATACACTGAACATGACCTGTCATAGTTCGATAGAACCTATTCACGAAGCCGCATCCATAAAACTGGTTAAGTACACAACCGAATGATGGTCACTCAGAATGAACATTGAAACAGGACAAACTAGAGTCAAACACAGTTTACAACAGGAAAGTAAAAGGAAGAGAACAACTATATCTCCCACACAGAAAAAGGCACTCTCATAACTATGAAACCATAGTAACACAGAATCCATGGAAAATGCATTGACAGCTATGAAACATATTTCCAGGCTGACAAACTCTATTTCAACATGTAACAGATGCAATTTACATCGCCTACAATTATTTAGTCAGTTATTTTATCTTAATAGTATTCTATGCAAACCAAAGTGCAAAAAAATGTAACCAGATATCCAACCGCAGATGCAGCATCCCAACATTGCAAACCCTAGGCAAACAAGGAAAATAAACAAATAAGAACTCAACCAAAAAGCACCAAAACACCCAAGTGCAGGCACAGGACCAGAACCCTGCAAAGTCGAATCAAGCAACAATAAACAACATACATCGAAGAAAGGAACAAGCAACAACCACCCCCCGAGGAACGAGGCTCTTCCAATCGCGACTGCAGAAACCTAAACATGCAAACTACAACAACACGAACATGCAAGCAAGAACAATGAGAACATGCAAATAAGAAATCAGTGCCATGAAAAAAGCAAGCAAGGACCAGTGAACCAACAATGCCCCTGGAGAATATAAATTTTAAAAATGGAAGAAATTGTCTTGTAACAAGCCTGTTAAGTAACCATTCAACACTACCCAGCCTGTTAGGTAAACATTTAAGTCTGTCAGAATTGCACTGTAAACATTTAAGAAAAAAATTCAATGTGGCAGGTCTCTGACGTATCCCAAATAAATTCATATATTTTTTGTAACAATAGTTTGAATACCATAGAATGTATTGCAAAGACATACTTTGGATATGCCACCATATCAAACATTGCCATAAATTTACCTAGCATAAAATGCTAAAACAAACATTCGAATTAATGGTAGCATTAATCCACGTTCGACGAATGCATAACAAAATTTATGATTCAAAAATGACCATATACTACCAAATACCTTGGAAATGCAAACATATTTTACATTGGGAATAACGAAGGCAACAATAAGACCTCCAATCCTTTGTCCAATCAGATCTTGACAAAAATGATACTTTTTCTTATATAAAAATCGATGTTTTCACTTCCCTTGTTCCAACAATAGACAATAGGAAAATATTTTTGGTCAACGCACAAGCTAATGCCAGGTCTCGATCGCTATAGTCCCTCTATGCCTACGGCAGGGACTAATAACATGACGGTGGTCCTTATTCAAGACCTGCTTGATCTGCCATTAATCTCTTGCAGTTTTGTCTGTAGTCTAAAATATTATGTATAGATAGACTTGGAGATCAACTTGCATTCACAAACCATATTGTGTGTGGGAATGATAATAATTCAATGAAAAATGCCACGTAAGTCGACTTTTCAATTGGCGATATCTTTGAGATTTGTCAGATTTAGTCGTATAGGAAAATATGGATGATAAACAGAAATGTAATGACCCCCACTATTAATCCCATAATGTTTTTCTCATACCAACCAACATCTAGCAGTACTATTAAAACGTGAATAGTAGCTAAGTCACATGGTTCGGGCTCGAGTTCAAATTTTTCAGTAAGGTTCGAATGATGTTAGGATTTAGGTTCAGCTATATATATTGAACCATAATGAAAACTCATCCCAAACCTCAATAAAATTCTCTTTCAAATTCGTGCACGCATTAGAGCTCGTTCAGGTTCGACATTAGGTTCTGCGAATCTTGAGGTTGACCGACTTTCAAACCTAAAGCTTTAGGTTCGACGAACCCTGTGAATTAGAATAGCAATACTATTAAAACGTGACTGTACTTAAATTTAATGTTTTTTTGATACCAACCAGTATCTAGCAGTACTATTAAAACCTGAATTTATTTAAATTTAACATTTACATAGTAAATCATGAAATGCTAGAAACTTAGAGCTTATGCACAACAATAAAACCTATAAACAAAAAAAGTGAAAAGTGGATGAGAAACACTTATATTTTAATATAATTGGGTAATTGACTTCAGTAAATAAATGGAAGGTCCTATGTTGCTCCAAGAGTAGATTTGGTGCTCGAAATCTCAGAAGAAAATCACCCTAGAGTTGAAGGTTGTGCACATAGTCTTTCAGGTCTTCAGACTTCTTTCATTCCTTCCAACTTCCATACTTCCACCTAAGGATTTTCCACAGATTGGCTAGGAATCTCTATTGCTAGGAACTCTAGGAAGGCTATCTACCACAAGAAAACTAAAAGCAAGAACTCAATTCTCTAAGGAAATTCTCACACAAAAATTTCACAGTACACACCTAACAACTTGTTTCTTCTTATGATGTGGGCGGCTAGGGAAAACCCTAGCCGCTAGGGGAAACCCTAGCCGCCACCTTTTGTAGCCCAAGATTTTGTTGGTTCGGTTTTGGCTGTCGATGGTAGCTGGATTTTTTCGCTTCTTTCCCTTGGTTGTGCGGCTCGTCCTCACATGGCCTTTCTCTTTTCTTGGGCTCTTTTTCCTCTCCTTCTTCGTTGACGGTTGTCGTCCAGTTCGACTCTTCCTTGGTGGCTCTTTTCTTGGATGATCTACTTGTTGCACATAACTCTATTTGAATTGATGTTAGTGGTGGGTTTTTGGGAGAGCGATTGGGCAATCCCTTGTGTCCCGTGCCATTTCCCTTTGACTTGGTCTTTCTCGTGTGGGTGTATAGATTGTCTAGGATGCCATTGCTATCATTGTTGGTGTTTTTCTTTTGGGGCAAACTCTCTTCTCTGCAGTCTTTGACTCCTCTATTTGTTTTTCTCCTTTCCAGTGCCGATTCATTCAGGGTTTGATGTATACTTAGAGCCTCGTCTTTTTGGTGCTAAGGAGTTGGTGTTGTGTTCAGTGTTTTGGTGCTGGATTTCGAAGTTTTGTTACCGAACTTTCTCTTCCTTCTCTATGAACATGTATGTCGCTTTAACCCGGTTCATTTGTCTCATAGGGCTTCTTCGGGGGGATTTGTTCATTTCCTCCTCTCAGGGAAGTTTGGGTTTGCTTCTTGGGTTTGCATTTGTGGTTTTCTAATGGGTTTCTTTCGATCGCTTTATTTGCTCTTCCCTCACTCTAATGTTTGTTTTATATTATTCTTATGTTGGATTTTTCTGACTTACTGTAACTAAGTATACAAGGCTCCCTTGTATCTACAAAATGTAATTTTGATTTGTTTTTGAAAAAAAAAATCAGAAAAAAACAACATGCTTCTTCTTCATGCATTTAACTATTAAGCTTACTGAAAAGGAAATTAGAAAATTCATATTCAGTAATATTATTTTTTAAAAAGATGGATTTGGATTAATTCCCATGAATATTCCCCTTGAATCCCTTCCTAGCTTGGAAACTTAAGTCCCACTTACTACAACTCTTGCCATATTTATTTATTTTCTTATTATAATTTACACAGTTTACAAATTACATATAAAAATAAAAATAGTAATTAATTACGCCGATAGGCGTCCCCCCTATCAGAATTGCACGATTAATCATCCTTTTAATTACTAAATTTAATCTGATGGTCAGGAATTCAAGATGCTGGCATATTCTTCGTCTTACATCCAAATCAATGAATAAGAATGCAAGAACTAACTCCCTTGCATTTATAAAATCATATGTTTATCATGTTTACTTTTTTACTTTTACTTAATATGATTAAAAAATTACATAATGCTCACCAAATTGCCACGTTAGGGAATTAGCAAAGATAATTATGGTTACCGAATAGCAGGTGTGGAAGGTTTTGGAGTGATAGAGTCTTTACCACGTGGTGGTGGAATGTTCTACTAACGTTTCATATACGTGTTGGTGGCATGCGGATGCGTTCTTTACAGATGCGCACTTACAAATCAGCGTTTCACCTTTCTGCCTGTGATACAAGTCGGAAGACTCTTACGGGAAAATTTTACGAGAATAATCTCACCACCTCATTGCCACGTTAAGTGATTAAAAATTGATTATACTTAAATCAGACAGGTGTGACCACGATTCCGCTTCCTCTACCCACGATTCGGTTTGGGCTTTTCAATTTCATGCCAGGTTTCGCCTGCGTTTCAAATGC
>ML801794.1:403156-413181 GCA_009831015.1 Picea engelmannii
ACCTAACCCTGGGAGATGAAGCGCCAAAAGTCATGTGGGCCCCGTTTGGGTAAGTTGGTGCATCAACTTCCTGGGGTCGTAACTTTTGCATACGATCTCTGTTTTAGGCGTATGATAGCTCGTTGGAAAGATCTATCTGAGAAATACAACTTTTGGGTGAGAAAAATTGATCTACGATCCATGTTGTTCCCCATTTTCTCAAAAAACATCATTTAGGGCCTCAAAATGGCCTCAAAAGTTAAAAACTGCTAAAAATAGTAAATTACCAAAATTGCCAGAAACATGTTTTGGGCCAGTTGGAGAAGGTGGGTGGCCACCGATATCCATCTGGATCACCAGGACCCGATGGTTGGTCTGTAGAATTATAACTCCATTTTTTCGATCTTATGAGTCAAGATCTTTTGGACGTTATGGAGGATGCAAGAACCAGAGGGGTTGTAAAAAATCAGCTAAACAATACCTTCATTGTTTTGATTCCAAAATCAAACCTACCCAGGCAGTTTACAAACTTTCGACCTATCTCACTTTGTAATCTGTGCTACAAAATTATCTCTAAGATCATTGCGAGAAGAATCCGTCCTATCCTCTCTCGGGCACTATCAGATGAACAGCTTGGCTTCCTTAAAGGGAGACAAATTCTCGATGTTATTGGGGTCACACAAGAATGCATTCATAGTATTAAGACAAAAAACCTAAAAGCTATCCTTCTAAAGTTGGACCTTAAAAAGGCCTTTGACTGCATCAACTGGAATTTTCTGCATCTTATTCTTTTATAGTGTGGTTTTGGGATAATTACTACCAATTAGATAATGGGTTGTATTTCCTCGACCACCCTTGAAATTATGATCAATGGGGAAGCTACTAAAGCTTTCCACTATGAGAGAGGGCTCCAAAAGGGATGCCCCCTTTCGCCTCTTCTTTTCATCTTGGTCCTGGAAAGCCTCATCATTTTACTAAAAAAAAGCCAAGCAGAAGGACATCTGAAAGGGATTAAAGTCTAGAGGCTACTACATATTTTGCATATACTCTTTGTAGATGATATGCTTATCATGACCAATGGCAATCTAGCTGAATGGAAAATAATTCACTCTCTCATTAACACTTTTTTCTCTGTTTCAGGATTAGAGATCAATATCCATAAGTCAACTTTCCTGGTCTCGGAAGCACAGGAAGAAATGCTAATAGATTTAAAAGTATTGTTCAGTATTGACTCTCAAGATTTAGTGGAGGGTTTTACTTACCTGGGCTACAATATAAAACCTACCAGCTATACTAAAAAAGACTGGATTTGGCTTATTGAAAAATTTGAATGTAGAATTCATCACTGGTGCAACAGACTGCTCTCACTGGGAGGCAGATTTGTTCTTATAAAGGCCATCTTGGAAAGCCTCCCGATGTATTGGATGGCATTAGCTCACATCCATGCATCTGTTCTAAAGACCCTTCGACAATTAGTCTTCACCTTCCTATGGACAGGTAGCAAAAAAAAACAAAGGATACCACCTATGCAGATGGGAGGTAATCTCAAAACCCAAATTGATGGGAGGTTGGGGACTTAGAAATCTGCAATTCTTTTATAGGGCGATCTCGGCAAATACTTTTTGGAGAATTTTAATGAGACCTGGCCTTTGGAGCAAGGTGATTAAAGATAAGTATTTCCCACACCTTCCTGTACATGTCTAGATCAGATCGGCCTTGGAGCGACCGACAAGAGGTTCACAAACCTGGAAACACCTCGTTAAATCGCTACCGATCATTCTTCAATGGATTGCATGGAAATTGGGCAATGGATACATGATTGAACTCGACAAGGACACTATTCTAGGCTTGGTCAGTAATTCCCTGCTCTCTCCTCCACTTCTGGTGCATTTACATAGCAAAGGTATTTATTTCCTGCACCAACTCAGCACTACGTCCAGTGGTGGACAGTTAGGCGAAACTTGGCTTAATGGTACAGATCTATAGCTTGAACCCGATTTGATAGCTGAATGGGATGGTTTTACCCATCATTTAACTGGAGCAAGTATTCACCTTCAGAAGAGGCCGGACGTCCTTATTTGGACGGGAGGGGATAGCACCGACTTTCTTATAGCAAAAAATGTGTATCATGCATTGGCCACTAAATTCTGGACACAAATCAATGAAAGCTGGCACCAAAAGATCTGGAAGGGGGACTGTCCCTTGAAGCTTAAACTTTTCTTTTGGCTTCTAATTGAAAATAAGCTTTTTTTTTGGGAGAATATTCAGATTCGTGGTTGGGAGGGCCCAAACCGATGCATCTTGTGCAAACAGTACAACGATTCAATTAATCATATTTTCTTATAGTGTAATTTTATCCGCTCGGTTTGGCATCATATCTCCTCGGCACTAAATCTAGTTGCAACCTAGATTAGTCCCAATGTGCCTCTCTGCTTTCACAATTGGCTTGGCGCTAACAATAACCACTCTTTTCTTCCAGTCCATCTCTGTTGGCATGTCTGGAATGCCAGAAATACAACTCTTTTTGAAGAGAGATCTCCATCAATTCAAAGAGTGGTAAACAACATTCTTGTTGATGTGGCCACATCTGGAAACCAATCCAAAGTCCCACCCTACCATAGACATAAGATAACTATTCCACTTGACAGATCAGTAGCCTGGTTCGATGGCGCGGCAAAACAAGGGGGCTCTCTTTGTGTGGTGGGAGGAAAAATCGTATTAAACTCTCACACATGCATCCGCTAGACTCTAAATTGTAGACAAGGCACTAATTTGAAGGAAGAGCTACTAGGAGCGTGGGCTTCGCTTATTCTGGCATGTCGACAACACACTTACGAGCTATTACTTCTTGGAGATTCCAAAATTATTATCGATTGGCTTAATGGCCAAGTTGATTTCCATGTGGCAGCCCTGGAGTGCTGGAAAGAAAGAACACAAGAGGCTACAAACTCCATAAAGAATCTCTCTTTCTCTCACATCTACAGGGAGGAAAATAGCAAGGTGTACACTCTATCAAAAAAAGCATTGTTTTTGCCTCCCGGCCAAATTCGATTTACAAAGTGGGAGGATGGCAATGAAGGACCAACTATCTTGATCAATCTTTGAAAATTACCTTATTTCTCGTTTTTTCTGCATATCTTTAATGATCTGGATGTCGATCATAATAGAGAAATGGAATAGGTAGTTTCAATAGAATGGACTGAATTTATCCATCTCAAGACACAGTGAAAAATAACAGTTACCTCTTCATGTATTTGTTTATCACGATTATTGAATGTATATTTTTATATCCTTTTAAATATAAAATGCATTTTTTCCCGTAGAAAAAAAGAAGAAGTTGAATTAATGGGTTTGATCCGGGCTCTCAGAATGTCGTCCTCTGCACATCTTCGACTGATGTCTAACTTGAAGGCTATCAGGAACGAGCCTCTAGAAGGTTGTAGTGCAAGTCCTCACTCTGACAAGAATCTCTCTGTGTGGAGCGCCAACAACTTTGGTCCTGATGAGACCCCTGGGAAGGTCGGTTTTTTGGCATAAGGTTATTTTTTACGAAAATTATCCTGAGAAGGCGCCTCGTGTGCATTTTACCCAGGATGTCTTCCATCCTAATGGGGGAACTGGCGATGGAATTGTTGTTTCTATGAACACCTGCAATGGCTACATCAGGGAAATCGTGACGGACGTCTTGGCAGATTGTGACCGCGATGCTCCCCTCTGCGAGGTGACCTTCAGGCATGCACTCCATCATAAGTATCAGAATAAGCTCTATGTAGTGGACGAGGGTTTGTACTTGGGCCAGGTTTTTTATTGCGAAAAGAATAAGATAGGATCCAACGCGCTATATGGAGAGAGAGAACTAGACATTCGGGGTTCGATTAAGGCCGAGGAGAGACTGCAGGCATGGTAAGATCTGAACCCTAGTCGCCACCTCCACTTGGATCTAGAGCATGGGCACCTTTCAGCGATCAGAGACCTTAGGAATCTTCGACCCTCGTGGTATATGCAACGCTCGCCCTATTACGAGAATCAAGTTAAGAGTGACACAAGATTCAGGATTTCTTCTGAATATCGTACCGAGGCCAGCTCCAAGATGGTGACATGGTTCCCCCTTTTTATAAAGACCATTGTCAGATCTTCTCTTTGCTTACATGCTTGGGATTCAAACTCTGTTTTTGAGTTCAAAACCCAAATCCACTAGGCTACAGGTATTATGCCTTGCTTTCAACAACTAATCTTTGAAGGACAAAAACTGGTGGATTGATTTTTGCTACGTGGTTATGGGAATCTAAAGAATGAAACCATTTCTATTGCTTCTTGACTACGTGGAGGTGGTCCATCCTCCACCCATACAATCTCTTACAAGCATGCCGTGAAAATAGGGATTTTCTCTCCTTCGGGGTCCAAGGCTAAAACTTCCAGAGAAAATGAGATTTTTGGCTCCGCCTTCATTATTGAGGAGTCTGCAGAACCTCCAACAATAGATGTCTAATATCCCCATGTCTACGGCTATGATTTTATATACCAGGCAAAATCCCTCATATGTCGCTTCAATGGACTATGAGTAAACAAGACATGGTCGTCAGGTCATGAGCTGTTATTTTTCTCCAAAGGATTCTTCATTGTCAACTTTTCTACAGCAACAGATTGCCAATGCGTGCTAGAGCAAGGTTCTTGATTCTGTGGAAGATCTGGTCTGTCCATGCAGAGATGGTTCCCTGAATTCAACCCACTGACTATGACTGCCATGACTACACTAGTATGGGTAAGACTCCTTAATCTACCTCTGCATTTTTATACTCCATCTTTTTAACTTACCCTGGGCAATGTGTTTGGTAAGTTCATCACAATTGACACAAACCAGATAATGAAATGATTCATCACTTTCTCTCACATATGAGTTGAAATCAACCTTAGTCAAGGGCTTCCGAATATGATACTTATAGACTGGGGTGAGAATGATCCTTACACACATATGGTCGATTATGAGAATACCTCCTTCAAGTGTTTCTCTTATCAGCAAACAGGGCACCTCCAGGAAACTTGTCCTTTATCCCCAACCCAAACCTCATCCCATGCAGCATGAAAAATAGCTAATGGTTAGCAAGACTCTAAAAATCATAAAAGTCGCTCAAACTCTTCATCTGACAATATGAAACATCATAAAGACCCCTCAACTCCTCCACCTTCTACAACTTCAACGCAGTCTCCAACAAATCCACAACATCCAACTATAGATATAAAACATCAGCCTTCAACTTCAACACAAAATCCTGAAGCTCCAAAAATCTTGATTCTTAATCCCGCAGTTCAGCCTTTGCACCCCCCCTCGAAAAGGATGAATCGAATGACATAATCATGGCCACAACCCCGCTCTATGGGACTCGGAAACATCCTCATGAATCAGATAATTCAAACAATGACATAGAAGCAGCCTTAGCTTCAATAGCTCAACATTTTGGCATTTCCTTAGACCACCTGGCTTTGGTGGTGAAGTTTGTTGAGCCTATCAGTTCCTCTGGTTGGATTGATGTGCATAAGGAAAAAGTCAGAAAGGATCCTCTTCGACCAACATAATGATATGACCCTCTCTCCTTATCTTATATGTTTCATCTTGCTATGCCCACGCATTCCTTATGGCTCTCTTTTAGCATAGGCTAGTCTGTAATGCTCCCATGTTCTCCTTCTCGAGGTCTTTTACAATCAACAAGTCGATGTATCACTTTGTACTTTTCATGTATTGAATAAAAGGATTCTCATCTTGTTTATTTAAAGAAAAAAGTTAAACCAATGGGTTTTTATATTCTCCAAACTTAATTAAAATTTTGATAAAAAAAATTAATATTTTAATAAAAATATTTTGATATTAAAAATAAATAAAATTGAGTATTCTAAATAAATAAAAAATTGATTAATAAAATAATAATTATATAGAACGTATATTTTAATATTTACAAAAATATTAAATGAGAGATTTCCCTAGCTTTAAACCTCGTGAACATAGAATCTTGTATATAAAATTAATTAATTTTATCTATAAGATCATAAAAATTAAAACAAAAACAAATAAATCATATAAAATTATTTAATAATAAAATTTATATATATTTAACCAAATCTATTAAATAAATTGACATCTCACTACTCTATCGAATCAAAGGTGGTCACATAAGGTTCATGAATTTACCTTTTTCACTATACATTTTTCTCTGAAATTTAATTCCAAACCTAAAACCTCCCATCTTTCCATCCTATGCTTGTCAATACTAATGAAACGATTGGCAACCTGTTTCAACATAAATCAAAGCATCATGAGAATGCATGTATCATTGGAGCATTATCAACATGCATATCATTGGAGTATAAGATTTGTGTGCAAAGGTTATACTTGGAGCATTGAGTTGGATGTGCTTTGACTATGTCAAATCATATAATATATGGTTTTATTATTTATTATTTATCAAAATAAAAAAATTTGATATGGTTGTTATGAATCATTCCATGTACATTTTTTTTTTCAAAGATGTGCAGACGATGGAGTAGAGAAGGGCCATGATGTGGGAGGGCAATGGTGTGGGAAGGGTGTTTGTGCGAGTGAGATAAATCATGGAGGGACAAGCCTAAACATTGGTGTTTGAATTTTCCATATGACTTTTCCTATATGAATCTTTCTTTCCTTGGTTTACATGTTTTCTGTATTTTGCACCCTCTCTATAGACTAACTGAATCTAAAATGAGGAAGGCAACATAATATGTGTCTATCCACATGATATTCATATAAGCAATGTCATCTAGAATTGCTTGTCGTTACTTCCTACCACTTTTTCATGTTTCTACAGGAACAGAGTGTGTAGCCTTGTGAAAAATCTATAAAGAAATAGGGAGGAGTTCAAACATCTTGTATAGTTTGGGATATGGTATTGAGGGTTTGATTTCTACAAAGTATCTTAAAAAATGGAAATTAAAAAAAAAATCGTTAATAACTATAGGAAAATTTGTAAAATTAATTCTATAATTATGAACTTCTTATGTCAATGCAAATTAACTCAACATAGAAAAAACTATATAACTAACTCAAGTGACTAAAATTAAACTACTTATTTAAGGCAATATGTTGATGATAAATTTTCATGAACTATTAGATATCTATGAATCACAACAAATCCATTGGATCACACATGAATTCTCTAAATGTTATCATTGTCACTACCATGATGAATGGACAAAAGAAGATAGATTGGGAAAATAGCTAGCAATTGACGTATATGATATTTAATTAATTGATTCTTATATACGTAAATTTTTGGCTTCTTATGTGGATACACAAGAAAAGTAAAGATAAGATGTTTGGAATAATAATATGGTTAGAATGCAAGCCAAAAAATGTTCCCTCTTTATTATCATATATTCCCTCTAAATTCCTATCATATATTCCCTCTAAATTCTTATAGGGAATAATTCTTTAGCATAATTCTAAAGTAGGTGGTATATCACAATACTATGTAGTAGTAACTTAAATAGTGGTTGTTTTTATTCTTCAATGTAGTGTATTAGCATGAGCCTTTGTTGATGGTATTTTTACTAAGGTGTACCAAAATAATCTACTTAATATTCACATGACTTAAGTATTAGAGAAAATCGATAAGAATAAACTTAGCCATACACTAGAAAAACCAGTCCATGTTCTACCTTATGAAAAAGTAAAGGCAAAAAATAATGACATGAACCAGATCATCGAAAGAATATGATAACACAAATAGTGAATATACATTTATTACTAATGGAAATAAGGACTTACAAGATAACACCTCAATAATGGTTGTGTAGGAAATGTGAGCTCAAGGCCACCTTTTCAAAAGGTTATTTACCACCACCTATGCTCAAACTCCAATATTTAATAGTAGAACCAAAATCCCTAAATGGTAGAAAGAATACGGCTAGGGTGCAAACTATATCTATTGTAATTTTGGTAGCCTCAACTTTGAAATGAGTGATGGATAAAATGACTCACCTTAATAGCTTTATTTATAGGTGAAGTCGTGGAACTCTACTTAGTGCTAGCTTCAAACATAAACAATCCCATTCTATCAATGAAGCGGTGGGATGAGGATAACTAATGAAGAATAAATCAAACACTATAATTACGAATAACATCTTGATACGGTCCACTTTTGGCCACTACGTCATTTTTGGGAGGCACACATATGTTAATGAGATGAAACATAAGGATTTTTTTACTTTATTGTCATAGAATAGTTTTTTAAGAATTTAGTGCACACAGTACATGTAAAAAAAACATTAGTTAAATGTTGTTTTAGACTTCTGGTCAAAATTGTTGACAAATTGTCCTTGGACATGTAATTTTATTAATAAGGAAAAAAGTGATTACAATAAGAATTGAGGACTCATAATCTCCTTTTTATCACTTGAAGAAGGAGCTTGTTCATATATCTCAACTCTAAACTAAAATATAGGAGAACAACCAATCCCACAATCACATGAGTATAATAGGTGTCCTTTACATAGAAGCTACGTGTCCTTATCGTAACAACCCAGAATGTACTAATTTCTAAAAACATTTAAACTAAATAATACTTAGACTACAAAACTTTAGGATTATGAGGCTAACAATTCCCCCTTTAATCCGAAAGTTCATTTTTACAAATACCAAGTTCATCTTCGAACTTAGTGAACTTTATTCTACCAAGAGGTTTGGTAAAAATATCTCAAGTTTGATCTTCATATGGATAGAACTGAGGCTTGATGATGTCTTTGATGATGATCGATCTGATGAAGTGGTACTTGGTGTCGATATGTTTAGTCTTTGAATGAAATACTGGATTCTTGGCCATTTTTATTGTTGACTGTCTGTCGATCAATAAAGTAGTTGGTGATTTTTGAGTTTCACCAAGATCCTGTAGAATTCTACATAACCATACAATCTGACATGCTGCTTCCCAAGGTGATATGTACTCTACCTCTGTTGAAGAATTGGAAATTGATGTCTACTTTTTTCAATTCCAAGATACTGTTGTTGAACCCATATTCATCAAATAACCTAAAGTAGATGTTTTATCACCAATGTCACCTGCAAAATCAACATCTGAATATCCAACATGTGTAAAAATTTTGTTTCTTTTGTAGAGAAGACCAAAATATTTTGTACCTTGAATGTATCTCAGTACCCTTTTTGTTGAATTCCAGTGACTTTTCCTTGGTTCCCTCATAAACCCTGAAAGTATACTGACTAGATATGACAAATTTGGTCGAGTAATTGTCAAATAAATGAGAATTCCAACCAATTTCCTGTACTTTGTACTATTTTCCAATTCCCCCCTTCAAATTTTGAAAGTTTCAATTTTTTCTCCATGGGGGTAAGACAAGGTTTACAATCTTCCATGCCAAATTTCTTTAACAATTCAGTGGCATACTTAGTTTGACTAAGGAATATTTTATTAGGATGTTGAGATACTTCAACTCAAAGATAATAATGAAGAGTCCCTAAATCAGTGATTTTGAACCCTACTTTAAGTTCTTCCTTAACTTGTTTGATGTGAGATTCATTATTTTTTGTTATGATTAAGTCATCAACATAAAGTACAAGTATCACCATGTTCTTATTTTCCATTTGAAAATACAATGTATCATCTAATTCACTTCACTGAAAACCCACCTTTCGTAGGTAATCATCCATTTTTGCATAGAAAGCTCGAGAACCTTGTTTCAATCCATATAAATCCTTCACAAGTTTGCAAACTTTATGTTCTTGTCCTTCTACTTCAAATCCTTTTGGTTGAGTCATGAAAATATCTTCCTTTAGATCGTCATTCAGGAAGGCACTTTTGACATCCATTCGATGTAATTTCCAACCATTACGTGTAGCCAAATTGATAACCATTCTGATAGTATTGTTACAGGTATGAAATAACTGAGAGGGGGGGGTGAATCAGTTATTGTAAATTATTAACCATTTCTCTCATTTTTAACTTCGAATCATTAATCTTAGTGGCAGTAAGTCTTTACTGTGAAAACCAGTGTTATAAACATAA
>ML801794.1:420153-432188 GCA_009831015.1 Picea engelmannii
CACTGTGTTTCAGCGTCTGTGTTTGCATTTGTGTTGCAGCAGTTCGCATTTGTGTTGCAGCATCTGTTCTTCTTAAACAATCGATTGCCATCAATGACAACCTTGATCATTTGCGTCATCTTTGCTGTAGCCATATTTCCAACAAGTATTCCATTTATATGTGGGTGCAAAAGTTTCTTCATAATCAATTACTTCATGTTGAGAAAAACCTTTAGCAATAAGTCTTTCTTTGTACATGTCAATTTTACCATTGGGCTTGTACTTTAATCGGTAAACCCATTTAGATTTGATGGGCTTAACATCATGTGGACAATCAACTAAGCTCCAACTCCCATTTGAAAGTATTGAATCATATTCCTTAATCATTTCTTCCTTCCATTATTTATGTCCAACTGCTTCAACAAAAGAAGTAGGTGTTATCACATAGACTTGCAAGGGTAAAAAAGTCTTTAGGTTTTTTATTTTGAGCCATAAGGTGTTTATTAAGTTATAGGTTTTATGTCCCTTCTCCATAGTCATTTTTCATTTTTTGGTGTGAATAAGATATGGTTAGCTTATCTTCGGTCTAAATATTCATTGAGTTATGTCTTGTTTTCATAACTGTTGGATACTCACATTCATGAGTCAAATTTTTTAAAAATTATCGATCATCATCGTGACATGTCACTTTCTCCATGTTATACACTGACCCATCCTTTTTTCACCTCTACTCGTTAAGATGTCAGATCAAGTTTGATATATACACTGCCAACTAACTAGGAGAATTCACAACGCTTTCAAAGGTACATATTGCATTCATATCCATCATTTCATTTATGGGTCATGCAATTGAAGATCTCCTTGTTTTTAGAGCTTATTTTTAAACCAATATCTAGGGATTATTGTCATGAATTCTTTTAACTATTTTCTCCAAATGTACAAATATTTTTTCATCTTGGTGCTGCGAACTAGTGTTACATATAGACGCTATGAACTCGGCGCTGCAAACTGGTGTTACAAACAAGCACTATAAACTCAGTTCTGTGAACTGGATGGAAAAGGTGAATTGGAGGTTAGGCTACTTGCAGACACCATTTTTCAAACTCAAAGATACCATCTTCCAATTCAAGGTCACCAGGTACACCATGAGAATTGTTTCTCTATTTGAAGGACAAGAAAGGTTTTGTTAGCTATTTTTCCTTGTGGGCGCTGCAAACTAGTGACAAGTGCTGCAAATTGTCTTGTTTGTTTGCTTTCAAAGTTCCCAAACCATGTTATATAATCTGAACTTTCTCATTAATCCCGATGCATCCTAAGCTCCTACCATCCATTTTTCCTGCTTTGCTTACTTTTCCCAAATGTTGCAAAACCTTATTCTTGCACTACGAATTCTGTACAACAAGATTGGCATTGTGAACCCTCTGTTCAAACACCTTTTAAAAACTTGTCTTATAAAATATAATCCATTCAATTACCCTCCTATTCATTCTGCACTACGAAATTCGTCACCCGTGGAGGCCAACCTCAGTTTTGCAAAAGAGTAGTAAGGTTGTAAACAAGTTTGAGGTTGACAAGACCTGTTCTGTAAATTTCTATTTTGATATCCTCCGTGATATTTTTAAACAATTTTTTCATTCATATTATTTATTAAAAGATACCTTGTCCTATTACTGAAGGTCAAATAGGTTGACAAACACAAAAATAGCTAAATGAAAAGTAGTTGATACAAGTGTCTTCCATTTAGGCTCAGATCAAAAGGCTAAAGATGGAGTTGCAACCTTTCAAAGAGGATACAACTTATAACAGAACTTCTTATCTTCAAATGATACCGGGAATTCAGCTGGTTAAACTACCGCTCCTGGTAATTATGCTCCTTCAACTTATGCTTTTTGAAATGTGATCCTGATTTAACTGGTGTTGATGGGGATGTTGATGAAACTGGTGTTGCTTCTTCAACTGCTTATAGAGCTGCTTCTGCTTAATAATAATAATAGTTATGGTTTGTGATGATGGTAATGATCCTGGAACTGAGGAAGCTAGGAATCCAGTTTAAACTGTTGATGCTGGTACTGCTCTCGGAACTGCTATGGGTAATGCTGCCAGGAATGAGGCTTATTCAACTGATGCTGCAAATGCTCTTGGAACTTAGGCTAGTAATTATGATCCTGGTTTAATTGCTGTTGTTGGGCAGTATCAGGCCAAGAAGAATATGGATGTGTTAGATAAAGATGCCACCAGGAGGAGCTCCAGAGTCAGAGAATGAAGAAGATGAACACCTTAACTCATATCAATTTTGACAGTTTCCTGTTTTTGTATTTTGGAATTTTGAAGATGGTCATGTTTGAGAAATCATGTTTAGCAAAGGGTGTGTTATCTTCTTATTCAAATGTCAGTATCATATGTTATTATAGAAGTTGGTGGAAATCACAATGGTTTTGGAATTTTTTGAGGCATTTTCAAAAGAAAAGAGAAGCTACATGAAAGTTCACAGTGGCTGGCACTGCAAATTGGCTGATACAGGTTGGCGCTGTGAACTATGTTGTGAACTCCTGTTCTGGAGATTTTGAAGGAATTAATAGCTTCCAGATGTTAAAATGAATGCATGACACTTGTCTTAGGGTTAGTTGTAAGCTAGGAAGCCACCTTCCAAAGGAAGAATGCGCTCAAAGGGATAGTTCATCAACAATAATGAAATGTTAAGGGCATTGCCAACATTATCCTAGTTTTTAGAAGTTTAGTTATTTTTTGTTCTCCACCTATTGCCATGCTTCTTGAGGGCACAAGGATCCTAGGATAAGGAATATTGTAAATCAGTCATTGACAGTCTAGACTATAAAAGAAACATTGTAGCTCAGTTAGAAGGTTCAAAGGATTGTAATGAGACTCATATTTTTGAGATTGTGAAAGTAACAGAGACAACTCTAATTTTATATACCATACCTAAGACTTTTTGGTTAATAGAAATCGGTATTTTCCTTTTATCATCTTAATTTTGTGTTCCTCTAATTTGCATCTATTGAAGGTTTCAATTGATATATTGTATCTTCATTACAATGAAGGATTTGTTGTGATGTCTCTCATGTTTTCATCATAGTTTCCCTTTTTATTTAAGAAGTCCTTGTTTCAGAAGAATTTCTTCATATATCTATTAGTATTACCTGATGTAAATGGTAGATATATTTCACTTTTCTTACTTAAGTCTTTCCCCTATTCATCTTATTATCTAAACCTTAATCCAAGTTATTCAAAACCTCATTTGATGGTGCATCTTATCTATAACTTACTGTGATTGGCATTGTTTCACTGAGTTTTTATATCCATTCGCCACCTTAACATAAAAAATTACTTCAAACCTACTAATGGGTGTTGAGATTACACTTTACCAGTCAAAGGGTGACTTTCAGTGCCAACAATAGGTTCAGTGGAAGCATGAGAAAAATTAGCTTCTTCTCTTCAAGATCCCCTAGTTCCTGTTTTGTAAATTTCATATGAATGAAAATCTTTGAGAAGTTGTTCGACCCACTTTGGATTCTTATGTTGACGGGATTGTGGATCTGAAGATCACCATTATTATTGAAAAGAGGATTTTCAAAAAATGAGGCTCTTCTTTCATCTGAAGTATCTGAGGTTGGAGGAGATTCTTTTGAAGTTTCAGTATCAGAAGATTCTTTTGTAGTTTCATTATCAGATGAATCAAAAGAATTTTTTGATGAAGATATGTCTTGTAACGGAACAAATACTTTTCAAACCAAAATTTTTTCTTTGACTTGTTAAACTTACCTTTACTCTTAGTGTTTTTCTTCTCTAAACGACTAAGGAGATGATTAATCTCATCAAAAATTTTACTTTCAGTTTCATAAAAAATTACATCTCTACTAACAATGAATTTTCCATATGAAAGCAACCTATACCCTTGATTTTCATTAGAGTATCCAATGAAGGTACACTTCATACTTCAGTTTTCTAATTTAGTCCTCTTTTCCTCAGGATATAAATAATAACATGTTGAGACAAAACCCTAAGATTATTTACCTTGGGCTTAAAACCATACCAAGCTTCATAAGGTGTTTGTCCATATAAAGTTGATGTAGGTGATCAACTTCTAAGATAATTGGCAGTAT
Source organism: Picea engelmannii (assembly GCA_009831015.1). Lineage (NCBI taxonomy): Eukaryota > Viridiplantae > Streptophyta > Pinopsida > Pinales > Pinaceae > Picea > Picea engelmannii. The sequence continues at coordinate 424,254 of ML801794.1, forward strand.
GGACTTCTTCAGCCCAATATTTTGTGCTCAACACTTTAAACTGCATCATAGATCTTGCCATGCCCATGAGAGTTCTGTTCATCCTTTCAGTAACTCCATTCTGCTATGGAGTATAGGAATTTGTCAGTTGCCTCTGAATTCCATTGTCTCGACAATAATCATTGAATTCAGTTGAAATGAATTCTCCTCCATTATATGTTCTCAAAGATGCAACCTTTTCTCTTGTTGAATTTCCAACCGTATGTTGAAAATTTACAAACTTTTCAAAAGCTTTACACTTTTCCTTTAAAAATTACACCCATGTCATTATAGTTCAGTCATCAATGAACAATATAAAGTATCAACATCCACCGAAAGAAGATTCCATTGGTCCACAGATATCACTGTGACTTAAATGCAAATATGTTGGTGCTCTCCATGAGCTGGTTGGAAAAGGTTCTCACTTTTTCTTGCCAAAAATACAAGATTCACACTTAGAATTTTCTCTCTTGAAAGTTGTCAAACCATTTTCCAAATCTTGGGACTTAAGTTTCAAGAAACTATCTAAGTTTAAGTGACCAAATCAAAATTTCCATAATCTGAATGAAGACATTTCAGAATTCACTGTTGCTGCAAGATCATGCTTTCTTGGGATAACTTTTCCCTTCATTCTTAGCAATTTCCCATCTTCATATCCTGTCATTATTTTTTTCAAGTTATCTTTCTCTCACTTAATATTGACAAAACCATCTTGAATGATTATTTGATGTCCAACTTGTCGGATTTTGACTAAGGTAACAAATTTTCTTAAAAGTTGGTGCATACCAAACATTTGAAACTCCATTTTTCACCAATTCTAGGGAGAAATACTTTACCTGAACCTTTTCCTTGAGGTATATGAGTTGTATCATCATCCAAATAGATGGTATTTAGTTGAACATCTTGATAATTCCAAAACTAGTCTATGTGATAAGTCATATGTCGAGCAGATCCTCTGTCCAATATCCAATAATTTTCAAATGAATATTCTTGTTGAACTGTTGTAAAAACATATTCATATTGATCATACCAGTAATCTTGATCGTCTGCATATTGAGTTGATTGTTGATAATTTGAATGTGATGTCTACTTAAATTTTTGCAATTGATCATTGCTTGTAAGATAATTTGATGCATAATGTCCCATATTTAAACATCTTTTACATCTTACTTGACTGGAATTCTTGCCTTTTCCTGACTGTGCATTATTATTGGGAGGATTACTTTGAAAATTTTGTTGATTAAAATTTCTATGATCTATACCTTGACCACGACCTCTTCCACGACCATGATTAGAAGACTGATTCTGAAAATTTCCATATTTGTTTTTACCTCTTCCTTTAGAAATTTCATCTTTAGTGAAAAGAAGATCTTCTCCTCACTGTTTTTGTTTTCTAAAGGATTTATTGTGTTAAGCTAGTAATTCACTAAGTGAATCAAAGGTCACAAATGGTAAATTATCAGTTATTTGCAAAGTCTCAATAAAATGCTTATAATATTGAGGCAAGCCATTTATTACAATGGAGACCAAAAAAATGTCTTCAAGTTTAGGAAAACTTCCCTTGATGATTTCTTGATGAATGTTCTTAATCCTTGAAATGTATTCTAATACATCACCATTATCTCCTAATATTTTTAAGCAATTTCATCTGTAGATAAACTCTTTGATATGCAACAGGAGTATAACAAATCTTATTGAATTGATTCCAAGCAGACCATGCATCTTTGGAATTCTCAATATGTACAAACATGTGTTCAGTTACAAAAGAGCATAGAAAAGAAAGTGCTTTTTAATCTTTCAAATTCCATTTAGCCAAGGAAGTAACATCAGTTGGCTTAGTTGGAGTAGTATCACCATCACAAATATCACGCCATAATGCATTATAGATCATAGTGTTCTGCATATGCTGACTTTGAGATTTGTAATTATTGGGCCCATCTAACTTATCTGATTCTGTGAATAGATTGATTAATTTAGACATGATGGTAGATTGGCTTATTGCAAAATTGCAAGTGAATGATCACACCACTGCACTGAATAATCCTCAAAAACACTAAAAGAGAGACACAAGGCACCAGAAAGAAAAGTACACAATCCACACAAAAAGAGAAATTTTAAGGGCTTGGCCTTGACCCTTTAAAAGTATCCTTGAAAAAAGAGTTTTAGAGAGTATTGCACTAGACTCTTCTCAACTTCTGAGTCTCAAGACTACAATCAAATCTTTCAAAATTTGACCCTTTTACAATACATATATCCTTTTACAAATAGAAAAATGTGCGGCCCCATGAACTAGAAAAGTAAAAAAAAATATTTTTACACAAAAAAAGTCTCCCTTTATTCTGAACATCAAAAATTAAATCTAGATATCACTCCACATTTTTATGTGAAAACAGTTTATTTGTCACCCAAAGAGTTAAAAAATAAGATTTATCTTTAAAAAATAGTGATGTGAATTTTCGTTCCACGATCCGGTCCACAATACAATCCACGATATGATACATAATAAAGACCTGGATATGATCAACGATTTTTGCATCACTTCTTTACTAAAAATCCACTGCAGGATATTATTGATCTACACTAGATGTACCTCTTCCTTTGAAGCAAAGCATGTTTCAAATATTCAAAATGGGGTCGAAGTCAAGGGTTTTTGCAATGGTGATCATGTTATTTTCAATGGCCTCTTCTTTGATGGGGTTATGGTGAGATGCATTTTTTTCAGCTAAGATCTAACACTTCTACTGAATTCATATGTGATCCATGATACGATCCTTGTTACGGTCCTCGATACGATCTAGGATTCATTCCACGATACGGTCCTTGATACAAACTAGGATTCAATTTGTGATACAGTCCTCGATACAATATTGCATTGCACTTCGAATTGGGCGATTTTAGCTTTATGCAAGGTCTCTCCAGATATGAAACAACTGATTCAAGGATCTTCGATTTGATGGTCAAATGATAGAAGAAGCTTGAAAACATAAATTTAGAATCTACATCTCTAAATTTAAATTTCCATATTTATAAACAGATCTGAAGAAATTTTTACAAAATGAGTGCTCTTAATTAATTGACAAAACAACAGTGCATCTTAAGATCATAAAACAATGCATGTTTATAATAGATCTACTATGATATGAGATTTACAAGCCTAACTTATGATTTATATATAATAAATTTGCATATTTAGAACTATAAATAATAGAAATAGATATAGAAATCTAATCAACAATAAAATGAGGATTAGATCTGAAATAAAATCAACAAATTGATTTTGAAAAAATCTGCAGTTAAAGACTAAATTTTTCTTACCTTAAACAACAACAGATTACCTCAGTATCGTTTCCGTCGAGTTTGAAGAGATCTAGGTTGATGTCAAGAAGTCTTCCTTGCTTCCTCAATCCATCACCAAGTCTCTTCCATCACAATTTCACCATGGATCTGATACCATGTTGACCAAGTATCCTCAAACACGTAATTTTATTAATAAGGAAACAATTCATTACAATAAGAAGTGAGGACTCATAATCTCCTTTTTCTCACTTGAAGAAGGAGCTTGTTTATATAGCTCAACTCTAAACTAAAATCTAGGAGAACAACCAATCACATAATCACATGAGTATGATATGTGTCCTTTACATAGAAGTTAGGTGTCTTTATCCTAACAAACTAGAATAAACTAATTTCTAAAAACATTTAAACTAGAAAATACTTAGACTATAGAACTTTAGGATTATGAGGCTAAAAAAAATTGTCGTTTTACTTGGTTCATGATGATAATATTTGGGTCATATGATGATAGGAATGAGGTTTAGAGTTTCTAAAGTGATGTTTTTAGGCAATAATTCTCATCACAAGATAGGTGAGAAAAATTAGGATAATAATGTTGTGCCCCTAGTATGTGAGGTTGGGAGAAAATTTCATGCTTGAAATACGACATAAGTTTATTTTCTTGAAACAAAGGGAAAACAACTCCTGTAATGAAAGGAGTAGAGTGGTCAAAAAGGGAGGACAACCCCTAAAATAATTTGGATACCTACCTGCAAACAACTGACCAATGAGGCAAGGTGTGTATGTAATCTCAATATCAATAAAGTAAGCATACCCATTCTCATGAACTATCTCAATAAAATATGGGATCATGTCATTATTAGGCTACATGAAAGAACATCAAAATTCCACAATGAAAAATATCATAAGCTAAGGTCCAAGGAACTCCACCCAGATACATATATGTGTCAATTTTCTAGTTTTATTTGTTAATACNAAATTAGGATAATAATGTTGTGCCCCTAGTATGTGAGGTTGGGAGAAAATTTCATGCTTGAAATACGACATAAGTTTATTTTCTTGAAACAAAGGGAAAACAACTCCTGTAATGAAAGGAGTAGAGTGGTCAAAAAGGGAGGACAACCCCTAAAATAATTTGGATACCTACCTGCAAACAACTGACCAATGAGGCAAGGTGTGTATGTAATCTCAATATCAATAAAGTAAGCATACCCATTCTCATGAACTATCTCAATAAAATATGGGATCATGTCATTATTAGGCTACATGAAAGAACATCAAAATTCCACAATGAAAAATATCATAAGCTAAGGTCCAAGGAACTCCACCCAGATACATATATGTGTCAATTTTCTAGTTTTATTTGTTAATACGTAGGAAGGAACATTAACATCAGGAGAAGTTTTTAATTAAAACAATTGAAGCCCTACAAAACAATAAAGGGGCCCAAGATCTATAAAAAGATAATTGTATGAAATCTAATCCCCAGTGGCTGACAATATTTTCTAGATATGTCCAACTACATCTAGCAAACTACAACTCAAATTGAATCATTTCCATCAATGCATCCAGAAAAAAATAAGAAGATGTAATCATAAGGATGTATCCTAAATGATTTTGAAAATTACTGCAAGGAGTTACATATGTTTGAATTCTTCAATCAAATTGAAATACTAGAACCAACATGGTGTACAACTCTCAACAATGTGAAAATCAGATAGATTCAAGGATATGAGAACAAGTGAAAAGACAAGGATCAATGATGGATCTTCTTACTTAGTATATAGTATCCCATCAATGGGGAAAATGGGTCCAAGCTACACAAATCCTCTAAACCAAGTTCTAAAATTGATGTGCTAGTGTCAATATGTAACATACCCATCATCCCATGGGTTGGTCACACTACTTTAAAATGCACTTCAAAACTGATTTTGAATTATGGTAACATTTAGTTTATAGAGAAGCATGAAAGAATCACATGAAATAATAAATTGAATTGTACAACATAAAAGAAATGAACAATATGTTGTTCACAACAATAAATAGAAAGCATGCATATTATAAAAATGAATCTCAAAGATAACAATTAATACACATTGTGTCATTCTTAGTTGAAGGATCCTATAATATTCCTTTAGGGACTAAATATTGTGTTTGTTCCTCTAACCATATCCAAGAGAAGTGGTAATGTGCAGTTCTTTTTGGCATTTTTAATGGATTTCGATTCCTCAAATATTTATTTATCACCTAAGGCATTCCCTTCTTCTCTAGATCATTTCCAATTCCCTAGGACACATACCTACTTATCAAAACAACCTAGTTTCATGGAAATCCATAATCATAGGATAATGATACCCTCAATAGGCCATGTGTGGTGGTTCAAGGCATCCTTCTTGGCCCTATATTCCTATGATCTTCCTTTAGGGCCTAACATTCATTTTTCCTCCCCTGGTCATGTCCAAGTCCCCAAGACCCATACCCATTGCTAAAAAAATTCTAGTTGTACCTATACACTTAGTTAAAGGAAAATGATTCCCTTAATAGGTCATTTGTGATGGTTCTAACTGTTGTTCTTGGCCCTATAATCCTATAATATTCCTTTAGGGACTAACTATTGGGATTTCCCCCATGATCATATCAAAGTGTCGAAGACTCATACTTAATGTTCAAAAACTCATAATGCTAACTATCCCCATCTATATACCAAGGATACCCTTGAAATGTCTTTTGTGAGGGTCAACATGTCGTTGATCTCCCTAGATTCCTAAAATATTCCTTTAGGAGATAAGCAATAAGTTTAACCTCTCAATTATTTAGAAGATCCCACGACCCATATCCCAAAGACCCTCTCAAGAGATAATTTATGCTAATTTCAGGTGTCGTTCATGAGTCTTGAGCCTCAAAAGATTCTCTAGGGCGTAACTCTTAGTTTTGTTCCCTTGACCATATCCAAGTTCTAGAGACTCATTCTTTATGTTCAAAATATCACAATATTGACTATCCTCATATAGAGACAAATGCTACCCTTGAAATGTCCTTTATGGTGTATCAACATGTCATTGATGGCCCTAGATTCCTTGAAGCTTATTTTAGGACCTAACACCTCAATTTCCTCTCTCAATAATGTCCAAGGAACCAAGAGCCATACCTAATGCTCAAAATAGCCTAGAAATCCCCCTATCCCCATTTGAAGGACAAACATCTCCTTGAGAGGTTATCTATGGTCAGTTGAGGTGTCATTCACAACCCTTGAGACTTAGAAGTTTCCTAAGATCTTGAGAGGTTGGGTGTGGATGTTTGAGGCATCATGTTTGCCCTATATGCCTAGAATATTTTTAATTCAACTAGGATTGGGTTGGCCCGATCAATCATATCAATGTCTTGATACCCATACCTAATGATAAAAACCTTTTCAGCGAACTAAAACATTTCTCAGAGGCCAAGGATACCCTCTAGAGGTAATATGTAGTGCTTTGAGGGATTCTTCATGGATTCAGATGCCTTAAAGATTTATTTAGTACCTAAGGCATTCCATTCTTCACTAGATCATTTCCATTTCCCTAGGACACATACCTACTGCTCCAAACCTAATGGCACAAACATCCATAATCATAGGCCAATAATACCCTTAGGAGGCCATGTGTGGTTGTTCAAGGTATGCTTCTTATCCCTATATGGATATACGATTCATTTATGTCCAAGGCCCCGTGACCCATACCAAGTCCTGGAAATGAGAGTGTTTACACCTATATACTTAGTTAGAGGAAAATTGTGCCTGTAATGGGTCATTTGTGGTATATCAAAGGGTAATTATTGACTCTAGAATCTTACAAGAATCATTTCAGGCCCAATTATTAATAATGGTGTAACATCCTAATAGCATCCCAATTGGAAAACTCCATCATTCTTATTAGACCTACCTCTAAACACATTCACAAGTGTTCCTAGTGAAAAAACAATGTGTGCACTCTAGGAAAATGCACATGCTTTAGAACATACATGTGCTCTATAACGTGTGCATGGTCTAGAACACATGTATGTGTTGTTTCCATTAAAAAATGTTTGGCTAGAAGTGACACTTTAATATTTGTTTTCGTCGATTTGGTTTCCTTAGATTTAGGTTTAGAATGAAAAACCTACTGGTTTGGGATGCAAATACATCAAACCCTCTAATTTTTTAAATGGCTCTAAATGTATCTATTTTTTATGTTATTTTTGTATAGGCTACACAAAGCCGCCATCGATCAAACTACACACAACTAAAGACTCAACTATGTTTATTCCAAATATATAATTTTTTTTACTATTTTTAATATTTTTGTCTTACATATATCAAAATCTTAAAATACATACATATTTTATTCCTACTATAACTTCCTATTTCCTTAACCATTTTTATAATAAGTTATACACTTCACTAGTACAAATCAAGATATTTAATCTAAAAAATAAATAAAAAATATTGATTATGTTAAGACCCTCATACCTTGCACTAATGGAAGACCTTATAAATACAAGGATACAATGACTTTCATAATATATATATATATATATATATATATATATATATATATATATATATATATATATATATATATATATATATATATATATATATATATA
>ML801794.1:435734-450700 GCA_009831015.1 Picea engelmannii
TTTTCATCTCACATTTTCTCTTTTATCGTAACATTTAATGTTTAAGCTCTTCACTGAAGTTCTTTGGTCAGGTTACGTGCCCAACAACAAAGCTTGAGCACCATGTAAGATTGTGTAATGCCACCTAACCGCCCTCATATTTCTTCTTTACCTTCTCAGCCATATGCTTATTCTTTACCTACTCAACCATTTTATGGTAAGGCGCTGGTCTACTCCTCGAAGCTGCCTTTGATGTTCTTGCTAGTAGCTGAATCCCCAACATCAGACATCAGCCTGCTCATCCTTTCATGTTCTTGCTTGCAGCTGAATCCCCAACATCAGATCATCTACCCAGGCCAATTTCTTGAAACAATAAGAATCATTTGCAAGATAGTCGGTGAGTCAAATAAAATTTACAACACTCACATAATTTATTTTCCTGCAATTTTCCTTCAATTTTATTGCAGAAAATTTCTCCACTTGGAAAATAAACTGATTTATGAATAAATAAAAGATTGTTTATGCTTCTTCTTTACCTTCTCAACCATTTTATGGTCATGCACAAGTCTACTCCTCGAATTTTCCTTTGATGTTCTTTCTTGGAGCTGAGCTGAATCCCCAACATCAGGCATCCTGCTCCTTTCATGTTCTTGCTTGCAGCTAAATCTCCAACATCAGATCATCTACCAAGCTGATTTTTTTTTTCTTAGGACATATGGTTATATGTGAAAAGAAATCAAACTTACCTGACTCTAGAGAAGAGAGTGGTATTTCTGTACAATGTCTTATCCATGAGCTTCTTATGTTGTTTCTAACCTTCAAGAAAACCCAAGAAATTTGTTCTTTCTCTTCTAAACCTTTCTAGTTTGGAGTCTGTTTTACCGATACGATATCTTTTCTACAAATTCTTTTACTAATGGTCTATCTTTTCTGCAGGTACAAGTTCGTCTCTCTTGCTGCATACGAAAGAGAAATATATGTCCCATGTTCAACCAACTATCCTATTTCAAAGTCCAATGCTATGACCATCATTTTTCGCTTCCCATGTACCACTGAAGATGAAACTTCCATCTCTTACCACCTTTAAGCTATCTAAAATGATTACTCTCGTAGGGCTCTACAAGCAAACTCTAGCTGCTTGAGATAAGCTCGAGATAAGTAAGCGATTAACAATATAAAGTGCTCCCCTCGTGTAGAGGCACCCACTAGGTTATATCCCTTCAAATAATTCAACTGGCTTTTGAAAGGGTCTCGTTCTTAAGGTCGTGGAGAGAAAAAAAAGGAACAACTCCATTTCTTGTACTGATATTGTGGGTTTGGATACCTACCTCTTTTTCGAGATATTGTGGGTGTGGATCCCTACCTATTTTCCGAGGTCAAAAGAAGTCTCCTAGGCAGGAGGGAGAGGTAGTCTTCTTTTCGCTGAACATAAATCATTATCCATTTCTATGGAACATCAAACATTGTTGCTCCTTACCCAAGATATATAGCATATTTTCTTCTGGGCCACCTCCCCTTGATCTGAAACAAAATGACCACAGGGAAACGATTGTACGGCTTAAAGTTTCTCAACAAATGCATTTGAGAGCTTATTTAAGAAGTCGACCTCAACTTCATGCTTGCAAGCACTAAAGAGGGAATCAAAATATATTTCTGTGTCAGGTTTTCTAGGAGCTTGAGGAAATTGGAACCGCTGGGACATCATATTGCCTATACGAAAACTAACAATTATACTATCTGCTAATTCTCATTTACTTTCTATAAACAGTATTATGAAATCTAATAACCAGTATAAAAAAATTAGACTAACTCCAACTCCACTTTAACGATCAATCTATTTAACCCAATATGGTTTGGGAGAGATATGCATGTCACGGTGATGTTGTGTCCTTTCACGATTGTTATTTTCAATGAAAATATTAAATATACCACTACAAAACCATATCCTTCGCTCCTACCCACTGGATTAAAAATTACCTCGCTTGGCAAAGACATATAGGGATTGAACCTGGGTCGTGAGCCACAAGATGCAAACTGCATGTGACCATGTTAACCAAGTCGAGACCACTACATGCCATGCAATATGTGTTATTTAATGCATGTGTGAGGCTACTGAAAGAGATTGGAATATAGAAAAAATTGAAACTATTGATTCCATATTCAGAATTATTATATTATTAATTTACAATTATTATTATTTTTTTTAATTGGTTGTCATATTTGAATGATATTAATAATATACATTCCATTAATATTATTATTGAAATTGTTAAAATTATGATGTGAATTTTTGTTGATAAATCTGGAAAAGGTGCCAAGGGCCTAATTAAGGGGAAATCGAATGCTGCTGCTAATGATAAAATTGATAATAAAAAGGCCATTTCTCACTCATCTCCTGCAGGCCTACAGGTTGTACTTTTTTCCAGTATGGATATTGCATTTAAATAGTTATTTATATATATATATAAAACTAGAAATAAATTATATATAATATCATGTATGGTTAATTGACACTTCCTTTTGAGCTCACTTGCACAAGGTTCATTTTTATTGAAAACCAAACTTTAAGACAACTACGAGACTAGCCCATAAATTTTATTTTATGACTTTCCTAACACAGTTCCCCGTTCTAGAAACTACTCACGACATCTATAAGATGCTAGATCTTATGCATAATGGTGACCCTACTTTTCATATAGATCGGTTTTATTGCATGTTAAGCACTTGTTTTTTATTTGAGTGTAAATATATAAGGCTTAAATATATACTATCTCCTGCATCGAACAATATTGTGTAATTTTAGTATTTGAAATATAAGTATGGATACCAGATATTTTTATTGTGCATATTCTCTGTATGGAAGATTTGTATTTTATCCTTAGTTCTTTGCATGGAACAATGTTGTAGAATTTACGTCTGAGAGAGCATCATACATGAATGTTTTTTATCTTATAGAGTGTAACATCTCGCTCTTGTGCACGCTGAGTGGACTTATTCTTTGAGGAGACTTGCGTGCAAGTGATCCGGTTTATTATACGATTGGTTGTTTTGATTATGATATTGGGATGTTGTGGATGTGATGATATGTTATTTTCTCTATATTTATATAGACATGTACTATTGACTGGTTTCTCCTAAGTGTGCAGGACTCTGGATGTTAGAGGATGTCGATGGCATCGATGAATCTCCTTGGACTCCAGATCGAGTCAGGGAGTGGATTGTTATGGTTTAAATGTTGTTGATATGGTATATGTGACATATGATTAGATATTATGATGTTGATTGTTATCACTGACATGTTTCGTTGATGGATGCAGGCTGACGATAGCTTGTTGACCAGACTCACAATTGGAATAAAGGGGTCACACAAGAAAACCAAAAAAATTGAGGGAGAGGTGTGGCATCAACCCTGCCACACCCTACTAGCAATCATGTCGTGGCTCGAATTGTAGGTTAGCGGTTACCTAGTTTGAGAAGACCCATAATGTCGTGAGGGAAAACTATGATAGTCACTCACGATGATTCTAAGGGGCATGAAATAAGGCACAATCCTTATTCCTTAGAGGCCCTTAGTCTCCCACATGATCACCCGACAGAGTATTGACTCCAGGGGTTTGACATCTACCGAATTCATTCAAGAGGCGAGTGACAACCTTGGAGCACATAGTGCGTCTTGAAGCACATGTCGCGCAAATAAAACAGGAATGTAGGTGAGTGGCACCCTTGGAGCACGTACTGCGTCGTGAAGGGAACATTGCAATTTTAACTATGTTAAGTTAATAAACATAGTACCTAGAAAACTATGTCTCCTTAGGACCTGGTGAGCCTTAAAATGAATGATGTGATGATTAAAGTTTAATAACAAAATTTTCCCTTAAGAACTATCACCAGCTTAGTGCATTTAAAACCTAGGTCTAAGTAGAACCTTTGAACAAAAAAAACTAAATAGATATGTAACAAGAAGGAGGTAAAGAAAATTAAAACATTAATTATTAAAGTAAAAATTTTAATAGAGGATTAAATTATTAAAAAGATAAGTTGTTGTTTTTATCTAAACTTGCTAAATCTGAACTAAGCAGAAAAGGGGAAACATAGAAAAAAGGGAAATTTCTAACTTAGTAGGGAATCTAGCCTTTGGAACTTTCTATTTCTGAGCTCAACTAGGCTTTAAGTAAGGCGTAATTCGTTTAAGAAATGTAAGGTAATAAAGGGACATCGAGGAGCGTTTTTAGGAAAACTTTTAGGTGGGTGAGGGAAACAAACAAATTTAGTTAATTAATAAATTGATTTTCTTGTGCAACTAAGGGATTGGGTGACATGTGTATGGGGAAGGTTTGTCCTAATTAAATTTAACAAAAATAATCTAGTGAGGGTTTGGGTAACTAATCACTAAGGAAACTCTATAAAAAGGATGGCGGAGGGGGAGTAGGGATCACATCTGGCTTGCTTAAGGTTACACTATTGGAATTTTATCTTGAGTGAATTTATCTTGTGGGAGTTGGGATACCCAGCTTGGGTAACGAGTGGTAGCTCGACCTTGCGAGGCAAGCTGGGAGATAGCATTCTATGGTATTATGTGCGTGGACCCTTTGCGGATCAAGGGGCTCAGGAGGAAGAAGAGTACCCCTAGCGTTGGTTGAGAGGTACCGATGACGTCTCAGCAGTTGGAAAGTGGGAGATAGATGGAGCGTGCATGGGACAATGACTTCGGATCATTCGCCTATGGCTATGGTACGCCTTAATTTTCAGCTGTATTTTAGTTAAAATTGGTATTAGATCTATGTTTGTTCACTATTTCATTTGGGTCAAATTTCGAAGGCGCGTTCGACGCAATTGCCATTTTCTATTGTCGGAAGATTGACAAACCTCGGACCCCCTCAAATGTCGTTTCACAGGACGTCGTTTTTTCGACGACCTAGTTTTCGTTTGTATTGCGACGTTATATGACACCACGTGTCATCATAAATTGGATAGTCCAGCCCCATATTGACGTCGTAAGACCGACGTTTCAAACATGGCAAGTGAGACGTTGCAAACGTGGCAAGACAGACGTTTCAAACATGGCAAGTGAGAAGTTGCAAACATGGCAAGACCGACGTTTCAAATGTGGCAAGTGAGACGTTGCAAACATGGCAAGTGAGATGTTTCAGACGTGGCAAGAGAGGCATTTCAAAGGTGGCAAAAGAGACGTTCTTAAGGTGGCAAGAGAGACGTTTCAGAGGTGGCAAGAGAGACATTCTGAACGTGGAAAGACCTACGAGACGAGGTATTAGCTCCAACATGGTTGCTATGGGAGCGACACTCTTGGACGTGGCAAGAACAACATCCATCAGGTGGCAACAATGATATCCAAGAGTTACTAGCTCCGACGTGGTTGCTATGGGAGCGACAATCTTGGAGGTGGAAAGAGAGACATCTTGGACGTGGCAATAACGACGGGAAGAGAGTGAAAGACGTCACAATTGCCACCTTTGTGTAGGTATTTAAAAAAAAAATACAATATCAATATCAAGACCTAATAGTCATTCCAAGCACAAAGGAGGAGTAAGTCATATGGGTGTCAGCTAGTGACAGCATACATGGAAATTTCTTCCTGCTTCATTAACATTTTCTTCGAAATTAAATTTACGACAACGAAAAGACAGAACTTATTTGCAACCTTCAATGCACACTTTAGCTTCAGTCACTTCAACCTCCATGCTATCTCTCCTTTCACTCTCAAGCCAAGTGGGAGATTGCATCTCCATTTCATTTAAGTTCAAAGCTTCATCATCATTTATGACAACAATTTCTTCATAAGGATGGTCTTTGAATTCAGCCAAATGATGCAGAACAAGAGGCACACATTCACTCAACAATTCTGATACATATTTTGAACAATCTGCATCATTGACAGATTGTTGTTCGTTGTTGATGAATAGACAAATATCTTCTTCTTGAAGCTATGCTTCATCTTGTTCTTCAAGCTTTGATTCACCTTCAACATTCTGCCCAGCTAGTACCTGAGAACAAGTCATAATCATAACATCTTCTTCCTGCACACTATGAACTCTAATGTTGGGGACTTCATCATCACTTAATTCCTCACTATCATCATCCATCCATTCTGATTTATGGCTGTGTTGTTCCTTTTCTGCCAAGAAACTTCATATTCTCCAGGTTTTCCTCAAGAATTCATGAATATTGTTTCAAATGTCGGCATTGAATCAATGCCTCCTTCCTNNNNACACAATGGTATTGGGATTCTCTGACATCCCCACACGAGGTCTTTGAAAAAAATCTTCATCATCATATCCTCATGTTGAAGTTCAAAATTTTCTGCAAAGGTATAGAAATCCTCAAGGTGTTGTTTTGCAGAATCACCATTTCCATCATGTCTTGGGAGAAAATCTAGCCATTTTGAGGTAGTAGGAAGCAGATTTGGATATCCGTGAATAGTAATGAAATTTAAAGGGGCGTAACTCCTAGCCAATAACTTTTCAAAACTCATTTTTCAACATTTCAACTACCAATAGTAACAATACATAAATTAAATCATACCTTTATTATGGAGTCACTAAAAGAGTGTTGAAAGGTACTTCTTCTCTTTGATGTCACCACTGAGAAACTTCGACAATAGAAAAGAAGAACAACTCAATCCTCATTGGAGTCACCAGATGAGCCAAAAGATCTTCAACAGATATAACTCTTCAAAGTTGTTGTAGCAGATCTACTGATTTCAAGGACTTAGCCTTGTCTTTCGCAAGTGCTCCAATTTTGTTTACATCCAAACATGCACTGTAGTAGTCAATGGAGACTCAGTGCAACTCTAGACCTAAGTCACTTGCACGTCCAAAAGGGGCCAAGTGTCCGTATCCGCGGTGTCCATGTGAAGACACGCTACGGTACGTGTCAGACATGTGATCAAGATGTGTCATGAGTGTAGGACACGTCACCAAACCATGTCGGACACCTTCCTGAGGATGTGTCACAATTTTCAGACACGTGCCCTGTGTAAAGCATCCCACGGGAGATAAAAAGGGTTTTGTTTTGTGATTTTAGTTGTTCATTTTACTTTTGAACCAGTGTTAGAGCCGACCACTTTTGATGAGGACAATGAGGAGCCTCTTGATGAGTCATCCTCCACACCAGCAGAAGGAGCAACAGAACTTGGATTGGGCATAGAGGAGGATGAGGATGGAGGACAGGACAATGGTAGTGATGTTGATTATGGCATGGAGGAGGACTATTGACACTGACAGTGACTCTAATATCTATGAGATATGAGATTGATACATGTTTTGTATCCAGATTCTACTCTCTTGTATTTTGGAGTGGAATTTCCTCAGCATCTATGTAATACATTTTTATTTTGATGACTTAAAGACTAAAGTTAATGAGAAATCTGCAAACTCCTATTTAGTATTTATGGTTCTATTTTATGGTTCATTCACATTGGTTCTAAATTCTAATGTTACATGTATCATATCATTGTATAATTTGTATCATGTATCAGTATGTCTATTTTGTATGTTCTATGAGTATGGTGTTTAGAGTTTGATTGATTTGTATGATGTATCTTTTTCGAAGTTCATGATATATCACTAATCAATATCTACTATCAATGTTTTGTCTATTTCAATGATTTTTAATATTTTGTCCCCTGTGTCCTGATTTCAGTGGTCGTCGTTTCCATATCGGATACTCATATTCCCATGTCCTCCGTGTCTTCGTGTCAGGTGACTTAGCTCTAGACACAACACCCATTGTCACCTCAATGTTCATGCCTCTCTCTTCGAGTTGGTTCATGCTAACACTAGGGGGGTATCCCTATCTCTGCCTATGACCTATGGATTGGGTCAACGGACAAATGAAGTACACAAAGGCAGAACTAGCAATTCTATGGAGGGATCCAAAGACTAGTGCCTGCCATGGGCCGTGATGTCAAATAGAAACAAGAGCCCACGGCGGTGCAACTCTAGACACAATGCCCATTGTCACCTTGACGCTCATTTCTCTTGCTTCGGGTTGGTTCATGATAACACTAAGGGGGTATCCCTAGCTCTACCTATGACCTATGGATTGGGTCAATGGGTAGATGAAGTACACAAAGGTAAAACTCGCAATTCTATGGAGGCATCTGGTAGATAAGTGTCTGACATGGGCCATGGAATCAAATAGCAACAAGAGCTTGTGTTTGTGTGGTAATGGAGAACTACAGTGAGGCATCCTACAAAGGATGAATGTCACTAGAGCAATGTGACTCGAACCTAGTGATCAACACTGAAAAGATAGCCCTATCTTGGTTGTTCAATTCTAATCAAAGGGAAATTTCTTTGCCCTACCAACACTTGGGGTTTGGATTATTGGAATAACCACTCATATTTGCAAACAACTTCAGTAAACCAGCAAAGAAACATCCACAAAATCTCATAAAACTGACTCAATTATATAAAATGAGAAAACTGCATACATTAATGACACAATTCAATACACAATAAAAGAGAGAGTTTACAGATCAAGTGTTCAATTTTTTATTATTTATCAGGACCTTTGGCAATTACAAGTAAATATGAGATTCAATCTCAGGGGATCCAATCCTATTATAGTTAAGTTTTCTCATTTCATAGAACTCTTTCTCCTTGAAAACTGCACCCTAGGTATGAGAATGGATGTGCAAGCTGTCCAAAATAGAATAGAAATGAAGTGTAACTGTTGAATTCAGTGTGCCCTGCATATATGAATGCATGTTATCCATCAAACTGATTTGTCATTGTCACTTGGGCTACACTGATAATATGGTAAATACAGACATGTAACTGCCTTTACTACCTGTTGTTCACTGATTTCTTTCATGCGCCAATCTGCTCATGAGTGGAGGATACTCACTGGCAATCAAAAATAGAAACACGGTATAATTCTGGAAGGGTGGGCTCATCCCTTGTGCATTGATAGTGACATGCCTTATCCCACTTCATGCAGACTAGGACTGAACTAGCCATATCTGTATGGTTCATGCATAGACTAGTGGTTTTAATGACTACTGGATAAGTAATAATTAGAACCCTTTTTAGACAGTGCGCCCCACATGATGTGGCACTTAACTAGCAGTGCAAAACAAGCTTCTCAAACCACCACATGTTTATCTGTTGTTAAGAAATGGTGTGCAACTTCTCCTTTAATCTTGATCTCATACTTGTTGGATGCTTGCATGAATGAGAATCAGTCATGAGTTTGCATTCATACCTATTCTAACCTCCAAACCAAAAGAATCTATTGGAAACTAGAATTCAACCCCCTTTTGCCTACTTCTCTCCATGAAATAAAAGATAAGGCCATCTTAAGTACAGTGCCTTTATTGTCCATTGATATCATGAATCTTGAGGGATTGATCTAACACATGCCTTCTTTATCCTAACACTAGGGGGGTATCCCTATCTCTGCCTATGACCTATGGATTGGGTCAACGAACAAATGAAGTACACAAAGGCTGAACTAGCAATTCTATGGAGGGATCCAAATACTAGTGCCTTCCATGGGCTGTGATGTCAAATAGAAACAAGAGCCCATGATGGTGCAACTCTAGACACAATGCCCATTGTCACCTTGAATTTCATTTCTCTTGCTTCAGGTTGGTTCATGCTAACACTAAGGGGGTATCCCTAGCTCTGCCTATGACCTATGGATTGGGTCAATGGGTAGATCAAGTACACAAAGGTAAGACTTGCAATTCTATGGAGGCATCTGGAAGATGAGTGTCTGCCATGGGCCATGGAATCAAATAGCAATAAGAGATTGTGTTTGTGTGGTAATGGAGAACTGCAGTGAGGCATCCTACAAAGGATGAATGTCACTAGAGCAATGTGACTCAAACCTAGTGATCAATGCTGAAAAGATAGCCCTGTCTTGGTTGTTCAAATCCAATCAAAGGGAAATTTATTTTCCCTACCAACACTTGGGGTTTGGATTCTTGGAATAACCACTCATATTTGCAAACAAATTTAGTAAACCAACAAAGAAACATCCACAAAATCTCATAAAACTAACTCAATTACATAAAATGAGAAGACTGCAGACATTAATGACACAATTCAATACATAATAAAAGAGAGAGTTTACAGATCAAGTGTTCAAATTTTTATTATTTATCAGGACCTTTGGCAATTACAAGTAAATCTGAGATTCAATCTCAGGGGATCCAATCCTATTACAGTTAAGTTTTCTCATTTTATAGAACTCTTCCTCCTTGAAAATTGCACCCTAGGTATGAGAATGGATGTGCAAGCTGTCCAAAATAGAATAGAAATGAAGTGTAATTGCCGAATTGAGTGTGCCCTTCATCTGTGAATGGATGTTATCCATCAAACTGATTTTTCATTGTCCCTTGGGCTACACTGATAATCTGGTAAATACGGACATGCAACTGCCTTTACTACCTGTTGTTCACCGATTTCTTGCATGCGCCAATCTGCTCATGAGTGGAGGATACTCACTGGCAATCAAAAATAGAAACAAGGTATAATTTTGGAAGGGTGGGCTCATCCCTTGGGCAGTGATAGTGACATGCCTTATCCCACTTCATGCATACTAGGACTAAAATGGCCAGATATGTATGGTTCATGCATAGACTAGTGGTTTTAATGACTATTGGATAAGTAAAAATTAGAACCCTTTTTAGACAGTGCGCCCCATATGATGTGACACTTAACTAGCAGCACAAAACAAGCTTCTCAAACCACCACATGTTTATCTGTTGTTAAGAAATGGTGTGCAACTTCTCCTTTAATCTTGATCTCATACTTGTTGGATGCTTGCATGAATGCGCATCAGTCATGAATTTGCATTCATACCTGTTCTAACCTCCAAACCAAAAGAATCTATTGGAAACTAGAATTCAACCCCCTTTTGCATACTTCTCTCCATGAAATAAAAGATAAGGCCATCTTAAGTACTGTGCCTTTATTGTCCATTGATATCATGAATCTTGAGGGATTGATCTAACACGTGCCTTCTTTATGCTATTATAACTTTCTACCCAATTTCTAAAGCATTTGCTTCACACCACATGCCTCTTCAAGGGGAGTACACTATTGGAGCACTGCTTCTGTTGCTTGTACATATATTCATATAATTTCCTGCACTCTCCTTCTTCATCTAGGCCCACATTCAGACACATGGATGCATCATTTTGCTGCCACTACTAATCCCTATAACACATGATTTTGTTGTTGCTAACACCTTTGATTTTTTTTCCATGTTCCAGCAACTAAGGTACCAACAACCTAATAGTCTTACCTTACCCACCAACCTAGGTCAGGGACTTGGTCCAAGCACGATGATGTACAAATTGGCCTAGGCACAATAATATATAGGTCTACTTAGGCACAAATTATTCTTTTAGGCACATAGATGAGGCTTACTGATGTAGGTTGCCTGCTGATTTTCAATAAGACTCACTGTTTGTTCACTTAAACATGGTTTCCTGATTACCAGATCTAATGGAAATCGAATTTATCCTCTCATTCAGAACCTTTGATTTTCCCATAACTGTTATCCTATTAGAAACTGCCTTTTATGTCACTTCTAGAGGAGATGAATTATACCAGCAAGTATTGCAACAAGGTTCTGCTCAACTAAATGATGTCTTCCATTGACAAATGCATGAAGGCCATCTGTGGTGTAACAGTGCTTCATTTGGAAATATATATAGTGCTTTCATATACCACATGAGCTAACTTATCACTCTTTTCACAAAGGCTTGTTTTTAATTGCTTGAAGCATGGCATTTTGTCATTTGCAATTTTGCTAACAACTCTTCAATATGCCCTCTTGCCTCATCTTGCAATAGCGGTCTCCTAAATCAATTGGCTTGCATATGGCTAACCTATTCTACAAGTTACCCCTCATATTGTATGAGGCCTTGTACTAGTTTGAAGACCCTTCCCAAGTAGGTTGAAGACCCCTCATACTTCACCATGATATTGATGGCTTTATGACATATTATCGCTCAAAATGTATGTGCATTTTGAGTCACTTTTGAAGTCAATTCCAACATGTTGTGAGAAATTTCTTTTTGCAATCAAGAGTCTGGAAATGTGAGGGTGGTGTTCCATATGCAGTAAGACAAATATGGGGCCCAACTCTATGTATGGGGTTTTCCTTTTCAAGGTCTGTTTGTCCAACATAAGGTAAAATTTTCAAAGGTTATCTACAGCTGGCAGAAGACTAGGTTGTTGCACTTACTATTGACTCTGTTTCTCTTGCAAAATTTAGAGAACAAGAAGTAAGGAAGGGGGATTTCTTTAGGCAATTCAATAGAAGCTGGGACCCAAGCTTATGACCTTTTGCTAGTCCGTTTGGAATCTTGGAGATAATTTTACATAGCATATTTTGGTCTCATGTTCAGATCAATTGGTTACACAAGACAGAGGGGTGTCATATGCTGCTCTATCTGTACTTAAAAAATGTCATGATACATCTATTGACTAGTTTGATGTTGCACATCTGATTATGACTTCTGTACTAGCAAAGGATGAACATGTGACAACAGTCGGTAAATCATTTCCCAGTATGTCATTGTTATAGGTGTTGAGGCTCATTGTGTTTCAAGTATTTTCAAGCCTAAATCAGTGAATTAGCTTCAGCAGTACAGAGGTGTGGGTTCATTACATTGATGATAGCCTTCACCATTATTTGATCTTAGCAGAGGTAGAGGCATATTTCTGGTTGTATATGTCTAGTCTAAAGACTCCTTTAGGCTCTTTCCCTTGATATGAATGGTAAGTGCCAGATATTCTCATCACAAGACAATATTATGTACTCATTCAACAATTACAAAAGAACTGTTCTGAAGATCAGATATATCCACAGATGTTGCCTTTGTAACATAATTTGAAGGCACTTGTTATAGCATTTTGTGGTATATGGCATAAAGAATATCACTGTCCTTGCAATCTGACCATTAATATATCACTGTTGACACATGCTTTACTTGTTGTCTTGTTACACAGTTTGACATCTTTTATTACAACATTGACCTATGGATATAATTATTGGATATTAGCACATGTGAATGGTCTATGGTATATGCTTGCTTTCATTGCATAGCTGTTTCAGATCTTCCCTCTTCTAATTGGTTAAATAACTCGTTGGATCAACTCAACCTTGTTGTCCTTGTGGTTTAATAACATCAGTTTAGACATATTTTCCTTGATTGCAAGTTCCTTGGTTATCTTTGGCATATAAGACAAAATGGTTCCATGGAAGTTTCAGGAAATGGAAGTTTATTTCAGGGAGAGAATCAACTAGTGTCACCTGCAGAGTTCACACATCCTATTCAGATTAAAGTTCACATAAAGATATCATCCATGTAAAAATCATTTCACATCATTAGCTCGACAAAACATTGATTCCCTATAAAATAACTTGTGAGCAATAGCCAACACTCAAACATATCATCACATTCATGTTAGTTAATTGATGAGTAGGAAGTAAACCAACAAAAATCATTAACAAAGCTTACCAGATAGCTGCCACCATAGTTCTTTCTAATCCATACACTCAGAAGTGCAAGCATCATAGGAAACTTGGCATCTGAATCAGTCTCTAAAGCTTGATCATAATATCGTTTTGCCAAGTGCAAATCAAAAGGAAGTCCCTCTCCATGTTCATGCATGTATCCAAGGTTGAACATACCTTGGGCA
This sequence comes from Picea engelmannii, assembly GCA_009831015.1. Taxonomy (NCBI): domain Eukaryota; kingdom Viridiplantae; phylum Streptophyta; class Pinopsida; order Pinales; family Pinaceae; genus Picea; species Picea engelmannii. The sequence goes on from ML801794.1 coordinate 449,396, forward strand.
TTTTCCTGGGAATGAGCATGCATGTAAGCCTCTGCAGCATGCTCAAAGTCTCTGTCAGTGCCATGCAAAGGAAGACAGAAAGTCAAGAGCAAATCTCATGACCTATAAAAGTTGCCCTCGCATTCATATTGAGATCCCTAGAGAAAAGAGAAACTCACCCTACCATAACAATAGGCATCCCCAATTAAAAGTGTTGCATCCTCATTACCCTGCTCCGATGCATGCTACCAAAGGGTGTGCACACATTGATGTCGTTCAACATCACTGCAGAAACCTGACTTCCCTATGCATATATCATATTCCCCAAACTTGTCAAGAATCCATGTAGCATTACTCTATGCAACCTTGTATCCAAGTTCAGAAACTCTCGAGTACAATAGCAGAGCTCTGCCAGTTTGTCCTTTTAAGTAACACTCTTGCAGTTAGAGTTGCAAAATTGGTAACCATGATTTTGGTTTTCAGCAAAATTGGTTCAAATAAATTTCAACATGTTAGCACAATTTTGGACCTCTTTTGGTAGGATAGGTTGTAGGCCTAAATGAAGAAGCCATTCTTTGGACAAACTTCTGTTTTGATTGATGAGACTGGACTTCATGTAGATCCTACAAAAGTCTAGGTTTTGAAGGACAGGTCCATTCCCACTAACACCATAGATCTGAAGAGTTTCTTGGGAGGCATGTTTTTTTATTGGAAATTCATTCCCCATTATTCACACATTGCTCACCCATTGATTCAGGGTTGCAACTAGAGGACTCTTCTTTGTCAGACTTCCAAAGTAAAATAACATCTCATAGGCTTTAAGATGGTTCTGCTATGCCCAGATGTTTGCTTTCCTAGATTTGCAACAACCTTTTGAGATTGAGACGGATGCTTCTGAATATGCCACATGCATTTTTCTTAAGCAAGCAGGAGATCTAGTAGCATACTAGTTAGAAACTTTGTCCTCATCCAGTCTTAACCAGAATAGTTGTGACAAGGAGTTTATGCATTGGTTCAAGTACTCAAGCAATGGGTACACTACATCCTTGGCAAGGAAATTATCCTACACACTGATCACTAACCTCTCTAGTTTTTTAATTCACATTCTAAAATTAAGGAACAAAGACATTTAAAATGGGTTTCCTCCATTCAATGATTTCATTTAGTCATGAAGGGCAGCTCTAGTAAAGGTCCATCACATTTTAGATGTAGGATATGTAGCCTACTAGGACTGAAAACTTAGTTTTCCTTTAATCCAACTTTGATCTTGCTGAATCCTACACACATGGGTGTTGAATCTGGTAATTCAGTGGACAGAGTGCACAA